>JAODLC010002059.1:0-28908 GCA_026781145.1 Hippopotamyrus pictus | reverse complement strand
ACCCAGCCAGACTTGGGCCAGAACTGAGGCAAGGGTGTGGCCCACAAGTGGGCCAGACAAATTTTGTTATGTGGGTATGAGCAGTACCTTGCAAAATTTCCCGCAGTTTCTTTAAATAATTATGGTCAAAGGAGAGGATTTGATTGGTTGATTTTTTATGTGGAGGAGGAGCAGAAGATCACATTATTTTGCTTCCTACTTCCCTGATCTAAGGACAGACGTTGGAACACTACCATTAAGTAAGAAGTTTAAAATAATTATATGCAATTTATATGTTTAATAAATAGATTTATGCGAAATATTGAGAAGCCGGGTGATTGGTTGTGTTTTTCCTACTTTTTATCCAATCGATTGTGGTTTAACTTCGCCTAGCTGGAATGAATTTGTATTTATATTGTTTGCACGTAACATTATAAAAAATATATGATTTTATGGGCTGGTGTTCAGGGGTGCCCACCATGATAGTAAGATGTAAATTTAATCAGCCTCAGTCGAAATTTCGATCATAGTAATGCTAATACAATTTTGGCAAATGAATTCCAGTTGGTCTCGTTGGACATGGTCCCTTTAAGATAATGTAGCTTGCTGTTTGGGGGCGTGTCTAAGATCCCGGAACTGCACCCTGTAGGAGGCGGGCATCAGTGTGTGTGGAGAAGCTGTATCTAGCTACGGCGATAGCTAGCTCAGTTACTTGTCTGTTTATAGCCTATAAATGGGTTTCCAGTGCTAACTGCTTCATTTTCTTTGTTTTTGTTGAAAACACGATGAACAGGACACAACTGAAGCGGTCGAAAATTCTCGGCATGGCTCTCGCAGGCTCGGATTCTGTGGATCAAGATGGAGAGACGGAGACTTTTTTAGTGAGAGCCATCAAAATAACTTTTGTTGTAGCTCTCTATTGGTTTATATCTATTACCATGGTCTTTTTAAACAACCATTTGCTAGATATCCGTGAACTGAACGCCCCCTTGTTCGTGACATTTTTCCAGTGCCTTGTAACCGTGGGTCTTTGCTGGTTCATGCACCTCACGTCGAAACTGTGCCCCGGTGTCGTGCACTTCCCCTCCCTTAAGTTTGACCATAAAGTCTCAAGAGAAGTCTTGCCACTGTCCTTCGTCTTCATCGGTATGATTACTTTCAATAACCTGTGCCTGAAACATTTGGGGGTTGCGTTTTACACTGTAGGAAGGTCGCTCAGTACAGTTTTTAATGTAATCCTGTCTTATGTCATACTCAAGCAAACCACTTCTTTATATGCGCTTCTGTGCTGCGGGGTGATTTTAGGTAGGTATATTTCTTTTTGTATTTCTTTTTGTCACTTAACCGCTATTATGTATATTTATTTATAGAATCTTTATAACTTGATGGCTGTGGGTTTAATGTTTTTTATTCTAGCTGCTAAGAACAAAATTTTATTGTTATGAATTTAATAATAATTATACATTATCTTGCTGAGAGGTTAGGGAAGGTTCTTTATTATCGTAATTGTCTTTGATTTTGGGATTTTTTTTTTTTGTTTGTTTTGATGACACTTTTGTGGAGCATTAGGCCTGAAATGGCATGGAAGTGATCAAATGATTTTTATTACTTTGACACAGGAGGGTTCTGGCTGGGTGTGGACCAGGAGGGGGCAGAAGGATCCCTGTCCTGGTTAGGAGTTGTCTATGGAGTCCTTGCCAGTATGTGTGTGTCCCTAAATGCCATTTACACAAAAAAGGTGATGCCAGTTGTGGATGGAAGCATATGGAAGCTGTCATTTTACAACAACATCAACGCCTGTGTCCTATTCATTCCGCTCATCTTTCTCTTCGGGGAGGCGCCAAAAGTCTACAGTTTTAACGGGATGGACGACTGGAATTTCTGGGGCATGATGATCACGGGAGGAATCTTTGGTTTTGCCATCGGCTACGTCACCGGCCTTCAGATTAAATACACAAGCCCGCTGACGCATAATGTGTCAGGAACGGCCAAAGCCTGTGCACAGACTGTCCTGGCTGTCGTGTACCACTCCAGTATCAAGAGCTTGTTGTGGTGGACAAGTAACTTGATGGTCCTGGGTGGCTCTTTTGCTTACACCTGGGTTAAAGGGATGGAAATGAAAAAGGTTCAGGATGAGCCTGAGTCAAAAGCTAAGGTACAAAAGAATGACTCTGGTGTGTAAGGAATCTGGGATGGTCTTTGTTTAGGGCAAAGACCCTTTATGTGTAAAAAAGTGGACAAGATAATCCTAATGCTGGCAATGAGCAATGCAACATATATTTCATTGCCTCTATAGAGTCTGCTTTTTTATTTTTTATTTTTTAAATTTTGTGTCAGTTCATGTAGCACATAGAGAGTTTTGTGCGATTTTTATGTGGTGTATTTTTCTCCTCTTTAACAAGGGGTTATCATTGTCAGACTATTTATTTGCATTACTCATTACATGTTTAAAATGTGTTTTGGTATTAGACAACTGCAGTTTGAGATCACAAGGCAAGTACAGTTTCAAAGTAGAAATACATTCAAATTTTGCGATTGAGTTTTGGACCTATTGGATATCAACAAGAGGAAAGAATTATCATATTTTTTTTGTTATAATTAATGTTATCTGGTTCATTAATAGTAGAAACCAAAGAACAATCAATGTTATAAGATTAATTAAAGGAGTTACAGGATTTCTAACTTCTAATATCACTGGGTGAAAAAGAAATCCCTTTTGTATCAGACTGTGTTATTTTTTGGGTTGGGCGGTAAGCTGAATGGCGTGGTGGCTCATTGATTAGCATTCATGCCTCACACCTTCAGGCTTGGAGTTTAGATCCCACTTCCACTGTGTGTGTGTGGAGTTTATTTGTTCTTGCTGTGTTGTGGGAGTTTCCACTGGGTACTTTGGTTTCCTCCTGCGGTTCAGATGAATACAGTTAGGCTGACTGGCACCTCTAAATCGATCATGTGATGATTAAGTGTGAGTGTGCCCTGCAGTGGGTGCCATCCTGGGGATATCCCAGCCTTGTGCCCTGCAGTGGGTGCCATCCTGGGGATATCCCAGCCTTGTGCCCTGTGCTGCCTGGGATAGGATCCAGACCCGGCCTGACCGGGATAAATACTTGCAGGAGTTGGATGGAGCGGGAGCCTGAAAGAAAATTGATTAAAGACACATATTCTTTGGTGTTCTGGATGGCGAATAACACATTATCGATCCCTTGAGTTGGAATGTAATGGGCAGTGTTTTTAAATGTGGTTGCTAGAATAAAGATGTAAAATGCATTTGCATTTTAAATGGATGGATTTTAAAATGTATTTGCATTTTAAATGGATTATCAGATTTTGTTGTATGTTTGATAAAATCATTCCTTTGAATTAAAATGATTTCAATACTGGTATGTATACTGAAATTTTGATTTGTTTGATTCCAGTAATTTAACTTGTGAGAAATTAAGATTAGTTGAATTGTTGGTTGAATCAGTCATTTCCAGTGCAGTTACAGTATACAATCTGCACCCTTTCAGGTTTGCTGTGATCTGAGTAGCCTTACTGATTTTGTTGATTTTGTTGAAGAACCTTCCAAGCCTGTTACATAATAGATTTTTTCTCTCTCGTGTCTTTAACTTGCTTTCATTTAAATTCATTTTATTTTTATTTAGTTTCATATGATGATAGGCTTCTCGTGTATAACATTACCTGTTAATATAACGTATATATTAATAGATATATATTTAACTGCCGGATGTGAAAAATATATAGAAAACACCACTAGATGGAGCAGTTTCTCATTAGGATTTTTATGTCCTTGCTGGTTCTCACAAAACGCTCTTTCACTCCATTCCTCTTTTTAAAGATTGTTTTAAGATTTTCTTTATATATAAAATCTCTATTGTTTAAATTATGAATAGTATTCAGTTAGTTTATATATTTATAATGACAATATGCTGTATAGTATTGAAAGTTTTTCAAATTTCCAGTAAGCTGTATTTATTGATCATATTTCTCATTCCATTAGAACGAGATGGTTAACATATTTCTGCAAATGTGTTATAAAATTTGTTTTTCTGTTTGAGATTGTAGAGATTCTTTTAAAAATAAACCCTTTAAATGCCTTAGGTCACGGTTAGCCTGTATGCAATAAAGAAATACACATCAGATTGTTTCCAATTTTTTGTACTGAGTTGTATGGTGAATTTTGAACATTTACATTAATTTATAAATTTCCGAAATACTACAATGAAAAATAAATGTTTTGCTTTAAAAGTGACGATGTTATTGTAAAATGACTCTCGAAGATGCATATTCCATTCCTAATTTATTCTAACTACGCACCCAAGAAACGTTGGGGGACTGGCCAACACGTGCCATGTAGCCAATCACGAGTGACTGCGAGCAGCGCTTATTGTAATACTGTTTCACGTGTTACCGATTGGCCAATAGGAGCTGCAGGAGAGGGTTCCGGAATCATTTTCACCATTTACTGGCCAGGCTTAAAATCCGAGCAGGTACGGAGGAGCTGATGTATCTGCGAGTCTGGGCAGTGACATGGAGTGACTGCTTGTAACTACCACAAGATAAAAGACGTCATTCCCCTCCAACAAAACTGGCATCATGGTCGTCAATTCAGTGCATTGGTTCCGGAAAGGGCTGAGGCTTCACGATAATCCGGCTTTACAGGAAGCTTTGAACGGTGCAGACACTGTGCGGTGTGTTTATATACTGGATCCTTGGTTTGCGGGTTCTGCCAACGTTGGTATCAACAGATGCAGGTCAGTGATGTGAATCACGTCTCAGATACATAGTGCTTGCATCTGCAATGTGTACGTGTGCATTAGCCACCATCCCATACCTTTCTTGCTACAAATTCTGTCGGCTCGATGGCTGGCTAACATGCCCTGTCACAGTGTCCCAATCCTGAATAAGGTTTTTAGCTAAACATTCTCATTTACCATATAACTAAGCAGATCCATATATTTCTTTACGTTTTTGTTGATTTTCTTGATGTTCATGACAATTTGCCTTGTAATTTGTAACATTGAATGAAATACTGATTTTTTTTTTTTTTTTTTTTTTGTAGGAGTTAAACGTCTCATTTAATTGAATTTAATCATTATTATTATTATTATTATTATTATATTTTTGTTTTATTATTATTCGTTTTCTTTACGTCCTGCATCAGTTATGTAGCATTATTTTTGCGTTTTGCACCTCATTAGCTCCTAGCGAACACGCCCACCCGGTGACTTGCATTTTATGCAACTACATATAACTTCAGTATCCAGTTTATCACTCACATGATTCTAATATCCATTTAGTTGCACCTGACCCTGCTTTAGCTGTTGTATTAAGTTTTTAAAATGTGTATAATCTTTTTTTTATATATCATTATTGTTGGAGCCGTTAATATTCAACGGAGCAACTTGTTTTGGTGTCCAGACAATTGTTGACAAAAAGCTCGTATTTTCACCAAATAAAAACAATATTGGGGTTAATTAATATCTGATGTAATCAGATGGTTTGGATGAGGCTAATTCTTCCTGTCTTTAGATACTGCACCCGTATGAGCAAATGTCAGATTAACATGCATAAACTATTTCCGCCTTGCAGGTTTTTACTTGAATCTCTGGAGGACTTAGATACAAGCCTGCGAAAGTTGAATTCAAGGCTCTTTGTGGTTCGTGGGCAACCTGCTGATGTATTTCCACGTTTGTTCAAGGTCAGTAAGAATCTGCTGAATATATAGCTTCAGTTGTACATTTTTTTTTTTTTTACTTCTCATAAGTGTGTTATCCTGTAAGTCTTATTGCTGTAAATCAGACCTCAGTTTTAGCGGGTGTAATGATGCTTTTGGATGTTGGAGCTTGTCTAACGCGTACATTTCTCTCCTCCTTACTGTGCTGCTGAAGGTATATGCACATCTACTAGTGGTGTAGAGGATGCCATTCCTGCACTTATAGCATATTACTGTAATGAATTTGGTTTAGGCTGACTCGCTGTAGAAACATTGTCAGAAAAGATAAATAGCAAATATTTAAAAAATCGTTAAACTGCAGCTGTTATACAGTATCTACTGTGTAAAAAATCTATTTAAAGAGCATTTAATTAAAATACTTGTATCAATATCTTTTTTTTGTTGTTGGTAAGTACATGGTAAAACACTAGGTATATTAGCAAGAGCTAGCATCCCAGTTTGTCTTAACTGTGGCATGGAAATAACTGGTATTTTCTAATGTTTTACATGCTTTCGCTCCTTTACCTTTGTCATTGAGCCAATGCTGTGCCCTCATTTTCCCCTTTGTTCCATGGTAACCTCTCTAAGGTATCGCGTCTCTCTCTCATCCATCCTTAGGAGTGGAATGTCACCCGTCTGACCTTTGAATATGACTCTGAACCATATGGAAAAGAGCGGGATGCTATAATTATTAAAATGGCAAAAGAGTTCGGAATAGAGACTGTTGTGAGGAACTCGCACACACTGTATAACCTGGACAGGTAAGAAGGTTTCACAGTATTTCCAGCTAAGAAATGCTCAGTTATATCCAAGCCCTGTGGATTAAATGTGTATTGTCTGTGGCAGATCTAGATCTTACAATTGAATAATATTTAGCTTGCTTGTTGTGATCAGATTACATTAGGAAATGCTGAAATGATTAATGTTCTCGATAATTCGTACTGTTCATCAAACAGCATTATAATGACTAGCAAACATGTTTGCATTCATTAATATTAGAAGCAAAACGTCATCCACTCCACTCTGACAAAATGCAACTAAACACTAGAGCTTGCGGACAGCTTGCTCTCCAAAGAGCAAGTTGAGGGAGACGTAAAAAGAATTTCCCCACGGGGATTAATAAAGTATCAACTAATTAATTAATAGGAATACAGTTTTCAGAGAACCTGGCAGCAGGCTATTCTTCTTACTGTTTCAAGACAATCACTGCTAGTTGTATTTAATTATTATCTTAAAATCAAAAGTGGTAAAACTCACTAAAGTGGAACCCAATTTGAATAAGCTATTTTGTTTTTTTTCCATGTGACATATTTGAAGATATGTGGAAGAATAATGTAGTATTTTTATCAAGTCATGCTTTGAATTATTGTTCGGGATTTAGTGCCTTGCAAACTAGTCATGCTGTGTCTGGAATGTGCACAGTCTGGGAGGTGCATAAATACTCTATGGTGAGAGCGAAGTAGAAGTAAATAGCTCTGTTACAGACTCTGCTGGGACAGAATCTCGCTTGTCTTGGAAAATGTGTGCCACACAAAGTGCTGCCATCTAGTGGTAGTCTGGGGGAGCCAATCACACTACAAAACATGTGCAGCCAGGTGGGAGGAGAAATGGTCTCAGTCACCACTACAGACACGTGTGCTTAGACATTCTGCAGCAGGCACATGGCCGCCTCATGACATGACGAGAACTGGCAGGAAATGATCTAACCGTTGGAGTAAATCAGTCCCTGATTATAGATGCTGTTGTATAAGCTTCAGCCGCTGATCTCTGTTGTGGGCAGGATTAGGAGCAGTCCCTAAGGCATGTCCTTACATTTTCTAGAATATATTACTGAATTTCTAAATGCTTTCTTGTTTATCTGCATTCCTCTAACTTTCAGTAAAATTACAGCAGTAGCCTATCTGTCAACTGGATTGAGTATTATAACTATTGTATGAATTGTATTTGACATCTAAAAATGTACATCAAAATACAGTGTTGCACGAGTCCATTTCCAAATGTTTTTAAGCTGATTAAAAAGCAGCTGTTGTCATGTTCCTTGCTTCATATTACATTCCTTAACACCTATATTAAAAATTTGTCCTTATTTTTTCCTTTCCACAGGCTTCCAATTAAAATATTAAAATGAGGTTTTCTTGTTTATTGTTGTGCAGAATTATTGAACTGAACAACAACAGCCCTCCCCTCACCTTCAAACGGTTCCAGGCGATTGTTAACCGTCTGGAGCTGCCCAGAAAACCCCTGCCAACAGTAACTCGGCAGCAGATGGACAGCTGTTGGACAGATGTGTTGGTCAACCATGACGAGAGGTTTGGGGTTCCCTCCCTGGAGGAGTTAGGTGAGGGATCAGCGTCAGTCTCTTTATCCACCATGTGAGTTATCTATACCACATAGTACCACTACAATCCTTGATTTATTTTTGGCACCCTATAGAAACTCTGCAAAATTATCACACCTAACAATACTACTTTCTTGTACCTGAAATACCATTTGAGCTACTACTATTCAGGTCATATATTAATATAAAAAGTGAATATCTGTGGCTAAATTAAAATGGTTTTTAATGTCCTGTTCACTGTGATCTTTAGTGGAGAGGCACAGAGGTTAGGGCCCGAGTCCTGACTCCTTTCACATACTGTACAGGTCAGGTATTCTCAAACTGTGCAGCACAAGGTGTTTTCCTAAATATTCTGTAATAAAATTTATGATGTCTTTTTGGTTGCCGGTCTCCCCGCACATATAGTCTGTAATATAGGCTTGAAATAATATTATTATCGTTATACTGCAGTTGTATCATTTGCTCAGTTAATTATGAATGGGAACCCTCTCTAGCCAACCAAATTTATCATGGGGTAATTTAAGCGTATCACTGTAGGCATGCACTACCTCAGTGGTGACACATGAAAGAACAGGCACAGATCTGATGAACCTAATTACCTTAAGACAAGTCGCACAAAGTGCTCTAGGGGCAACAGACCAATTTCTTGACCTCGCACTCTGATGCCAAGCTTCTCTGTCACCTGTGTTTGTGCGTGTGCTATGCAAAGTGCTGCCATCTAGTGGTAGTCTGTGGGAGCCCATCATGTTACAAAAACGTGCAGCCAGTTGAGACAAACACGTGTGCTAGACATTCTGCAGCAGGCTCTGTGTGTGTGTGTGTGTGTGTGTGTGTGTGTATACTTATGTAAATAATGAATTGTACACAACTAATTAATCAGTTTTTCGTTATTAATCATGATATAATTAAAATTTACATCAAAACTCACAGCCATGGATATTTATACAATCAATCCCTAAATGAATGTAGAATTAAGACAAGGGGGGTATAATGGGTCATTCTCACAAATTCAACTGGAACATTTTCTTTATTGTGTAAACCAGGGGCTCTTAAACTTTTTGTTTTAAGGTCAACATCAGATTATTGTCATAGGTCCAGAACAATTTCTGTATCAAAACAACATTTCATGAAATTTAATGAATTAACAATGGCTTTCAATGTGGACATCAATATTTGTCAATTATGGGAACTTGGCGTAAGGACTGGTTTAACACTCGTTGATTGTTTTGACTTTCTGTCATGGGGGGCAGGAATTATGATGTGTTGCGTGTGTGTGTGGAAATTTTGGTGGTTCTACATTGTATTCTTGTGCTTCAAACCACCTTAAACCTTTTTACGCTAACTATTTCAATTCATAAGGTACATTACCATCTGGGTCCAGATGAACTTGTGTTTTGGACCCCTGGTTTTAATGGCCAATTTTTGCTTCTGGTGTAGTGAATCAGTGTTGTATTACCATTTTTTTCTGTAGCAAACAACAGAAATATTTCAACAAATCTGCAGTCGTGGCCAAACGTTTTGAGAATGACATAAGTATTTGTTTTCAAAGTTTGCTGCTTCGGTCTTTAGATCTTTTTGTCAGATGTTTCATGGTATACTGAAGTATAATTACAAGCATTTCATAAGTGAAAAAAGGCTTTTATTGACAATTGCATTAAGTTTATGCAAAGAGTCAATATTTGCAGTGTTGGACCTTCTTTTTCCAAGACCTCTGCAATTCGCCCTGGTATACTTTCAATCAACTTCTGGGCCAAATCATGACTGATGGCTGCCCAATCTTGCATAATCAATGCTTGGAGTTAGTCAGAATTTGTGGGTTTTTGTTTGTCCACGCGCCTCTTGAGGATTGACCACAAGTTCTCAATGAGATTAAGGTCTGGGGAGTCTCCTGGCCATGGACCCAAAATGTCGGGGTTTTGTTCTCTGAGCCACTTAGTTATCACTTTTACCTTATGACGTGGTGCTCCATCATGCTGGAAAAGGCATTGTTCGTCACCAAACTGTTCTTGGGTGATTGAGAGCAACCCCACACATGAGTGGTCTCAGGATGCTGTACTGTTGGCATGACACAGGACTGATGGTAGTGCTCACCTTTTCTTCTCCAGATAATCTTTTTTTTCTGGATGCCCCAAACAATCGAAATAGGGATTGATCAGAGAAAACAACTTTACCCCAGTCCTCAGCAGTTCAATCCCTGTAACTTTCATCTGGTATTGTGTGTGTGTGTGTGTGTGTTTGTTTTTTTTTTGGCTACCTATGTGGAGAAAATGAGTTAAACTGATCGAATCAGAGCAATAAATGACATTTTAATATACCTAAAAAGTTTGGGTAATGTCAGTTGCTTCATGCAAGAAAAAACAGCCTACAATATTTCGTTGTAACTTCAAAATTCTCAAGTTTAGTGAGAATAACCCATATTTTAATATGCGATTAAAAATTAAATTAACTTGTACACATTATTCATTTCCAACAAATATATCACTTGCAAATAATACATTATGACTTGACCTCCCATATTTCTTAAGTCCTCACTACATCGATCTTATTTGATAGGCGAAGGCATGCATCTCCATTCAGACAAACACAATGACACTAAATGAAAAACAGTGACATTCTGAAAAAGCTGCTTATTGATGCGATTTAATTCTCCAGTTGACAGGAGCTGGTTTTTAGGGGATACAATGAGAGTGAAAGCTCTGCTAGTAAAGGGAACTATAGATTTTTGGTTTTGTTGTGTCTGTCTTACAATGTAATGTACAGCAGAACAGTAATGTTAAATTAAATTTAACAGCTAATTTAGGCTAATTCATAAACTACCTGATATACGTATATGTAAATGGTAACTGAATGACTATTAAATGTTGTTCATTCCTTGCAGTGAAGAATTAGATGACCATAATGCTTCATTTCTGCCATAGAACTGGTTGAAGCTTTGAACAATTACCAGGTCAGGCAGAATAAGACCAATTTGGATTGGGAGATATGCTTTATTACAAAGAGTGAATAAATTTACTACTGTAAAATCATAGTATTTGCATACTTCACTCTACCTTCCTGCTTTCTTTTTTTAGCTAACGAAACAAATAACCAAAAGGTTCCATTTAATTACATGGAAGATTAATCTGAGAGCTCAAAATAGTGAATTAAAAGTAAAAACAAAACAAGTAATTCATCTGCACATTTTAGGGATTACATTGAGCAAAATTTTTGTACTGCACGATTTAACACATTGCTTAAAAATAAAACTGTCCAGGGCCCCCTATATACTATTTGTGAATCTGTAATAATTCTTATTGTCACAGAAAATATTGGTCTTAGTGCAAATGAGAAATAAACAGAATATAAATAGACTTATTAAAAAAAGAATAATGTGACACTTTAAGACATGGACATAAAGTGATTCACACAGAAATACAGGTAACCACCTAACTGGTGGGGAAAGATATGTAAATTGGCATGTAGGTGGAACCTGCAATATATGAATACAGTAGGTGTAGTTTTGGAGTCACATGTCACGATTAGGACTCTGAGTATTCAGGTAAAAACAATTCACATTTCCAATAGTATTTCTAGAAATTGTACTGGATGGTGAGTGTATGAGGAGTACAGATCAGTTGGGCAGAGCAGGTGACAGGCCTGTCTGGGGAATTCAAGGCTGTCACTTTGCATAAAAAAAACCCTTACTCTAAACCTACAAGCACTACCAATGGTACCTTTGACCCCATAACACGAACCTCTGGAGAATTCACTTGCCTCTGTTGTTTTTCAGGGTTTAAGACACAGAGACTGGGCCCTGCAGTGTGGAAGGGTGGTGAGATGGAAGCCCTGGATAGGCTTAAAAAGCATTTGGACAGAAAGGTGCATAGCCATGTGTGTCTCTGTTCTTGTGCATGCATTATAGGTGGACACCAGAAATCATTTTTTTACTTTAACCACATTAAGCTCCAACTGATTTTATTTTTTTTTTTTTAAAGCAATATTGTCATTTAAAATGGCTACTGGGAAGCCCTGATGATGTTTAAAATGCAGGTATATATGTCAGAGCCTCTATAGTTCTTGGGAGGCTCCTCTTATGGAGTCTTTGGCACAGCTCCATGGCTTCATAAGCTGTGCATTACGCCAGTCCTACAGGGTGAGGAGTGTTGGTGAGAATGCGCTACTTACCACCTCATGCAAACGGGCCAGTGTAACTTACCAGAATAAAAACCATTTACGTTCCACCACTTCACCTGATTCAATCCATGGATTAAGTCTGTTTTTCCCCCTTTTGGTTGTTCAGGCTTGGGTGGCAAATTTCGAAAGGCCTCAGATCAATATTTGTTCCCTCATCGCCAGTCCTACTGGTTTGAGCCCTTACCTACGGTTTGGCTGCTTGTCATCTCGACTGTTCTATTACGAACTACGGGACCTCTATTTCAAGGTAATAATCACTTTCATTATGTAGATCAGATTTTCAAATGTTACTATATGTAATGGCCTCCCCTGCCCCAGTGGAGTGCAGCATCGAGTGTTTCAGAGACGGATGCTAACAGAATATCCCTTTCCCTCCCCTCAAGGTACGCAAGCACACCAGCCCACCGCTCTCACTCTTTGGGCAGCTGCTTTGGAGGGAATTCTTCTATACGGCAGCTACCAACAACCAAAACTTTGACCGGATGGAGGGGAACCCCATCTGCGTGCAGATACCGTGGGACCATGACCCCGAGTCCCTAGCTAAGTGGGCTGAGGGCCGCACGGGCTTCCCCTGGATCGACGCCATCATGACACAGCTGCGGCAGGAGGGCTGGATTCACCCGCTGGCTCGACATGCCGTCGCCTGCTTCCTCACACGGGGAGACCTGTGGCTCAGCTGGGAGAGCGGAATGAGAGTATGGCCATGAGAATTTCTCACCGATGTTCTGTTGGTTAATGGTATGGTCTACCATACTAAAGGTTACTGGATCAAGTCCTAGGAGTCCAGTGTTGTACCTTTTGAGAATGGGGCTTGTCCGGAAGTTCAGATGATTAGATTCATGATTCTATAATGCAAACAATAGTATCTGCTGAATATGCAAGGAGATAACGCTCTGCTAGCTATATGAGGATGTCTGTCAGTGTTGGGGTTCAGTATCTTGGATCTTCTTTATTGGGTACAGGGGAAACTTATATGCACTAATGGGTGTCTGTTGGTAGATAATAAGCAGGAAAACATCTATATAACCATATAGTCTGTACGTGTGACTCATCTGTAATTGGAGGTGAGGCTTAGGTTAATGGATCACAGAAAGTTCTCCAAGATTGCTTGTTGACCAGAAAGAAATCTGTTAAATATAAGCTGACTATGGCCTACATAGACCTGTAGTATTTCCCAAAGTCACTCTGTTGAACAGAGGGTTTGATTACGATCTTCATTGTTCTGGGGGTGTGCAGAAACATGAGTGAGAGGAAGCTATTGCTGATGAGTGCCAGGACCAGAGAAGGGTATGATGATGCACCTATAGAATTTCACCAGAATGTGTTTAGTACGAGATGGTGTTTTCAAAAGTTTGATGGTGCTCCTGAGGTTGTTTGGCATGTGGTCATTATTTCAAGGATAAATATAAAGGCTATAATCCAGAAACAGACTGAAGGTGCAGTCTTTAATGTACCTCTTAGATCAGATGTCTTAGCCATTCTTATTCTTAGCTGCATGCTTTACATTTATACATTCAGTTGTAGCCAAATGCTTTGTTGTTTAAAGGAACAGGCCACTGTGTATGTCACATGTCACTCAGTGTATGTGCCATGTCACAGGAAACCAAGGTTATTTATAGTTATGAGTTCCACCCACCTCTCATTTTCCACAAAAAGGTACAATTGGTATGATACCAGTGGTTAATTCTGAATTTCATTACTTGTCAACCCAGTGTTTTTTAATTTTATTTAGTTATTTATTAATTTATTTTACTTTATTTTTGTTTATGGGAAACCCAGCTCCTGGATTTGTTTTCTTTAAGAGAACAGTTTTTTCCACTAGTTGTGTGGTTCTGTTGTTTGCCTGAACACGAGATACTTTTATACTCAAATATAGAGGTATTTCTTATATAGGAATCAAACATAGGAAAAGTGACTTGCTTGTTGATCTCAGTACAAAATAAAATTAATGAAAATGTTGATGTTTTCAAAATGTTACCTGTTTATCATTGCAGGAGTTTAGTGTAAGTTGCATTGTCCATCAGT
Source organism: Hippopotamyrus pictus (assembly GCA_026781145.1). NCBI lineage: Eukaryota > Metazoa > Chordata > Actinopteri > Osteoglossiformes > Mormyridae > Hippopotamyrus > Hippopotamyrus pictus. The sequence continues at coordinate 14,677 of JAODLC010002059.1, read as the reverse complement.
AGTAACGTCAGTGCCATTTACATATTCTCCACACAGTATGTGCAAGCACTCGAGCTAGAAGCTTATTTTCTGCCCCAGGTATTTGAGGAGCTGCTTCTGGATGCAGACTGGAGTGTTAATGCGGGAAGCTGGATGTGGCTGTCCTGCAGTGGCTTCTTCCAGCAGTTCTTCCACTGTTACTGCCCTGTAGGCTTTGGAAGAAGAACAGATCCCAGTGGAGAGTACATCAGGTATTAACAGAATTCTTCTTCTTCCACATTAAATAAGTGATCAATTCTAGATTATTTAAAAATCTTGCTTGGAGATCTCACACACCTCCCTCTCCGTACAGCTCATTATCTCTACAACTGTGTTTCATCTGAAAACACTTAAGATTGAAAAAAGTATGCTGCTTTATACTAGTTGTGTGCTCGAATATTGAGGTGTGTCAGATAAATTACTATTGAACTCTTATTAATTAATTTATACTACAGTAGTCCCTTAATAATTGCATTCCCCAGACTTTGGGGAATACATATGATTTAAGCACTGAGCCAAAAGCAGTTGCTTTGGTATGTAAGGCAATAACCATTTGACAATCTTTTTCAAACTTTGCAGAGGCATTGTACGAGTACTGAACTGGAACTGATTACATTTTGAGACATGTTGCCAAAAAATTGAAGTAGCACCACTTAGTGGAATCAAAACAATATATAATGCAAAAAAAAATTGTAAATGATCTACACCTGGTTTCATTTTCAGACAAATTGCCCCAAAAATGCAGCTGTGTGGCAGGAAGGAAATAACAGCTGTGGAAGACACTTAGTCTTGTGAACACAGTAACTCTAAAAGTATTGTATGGATCTTTTTCAAACCTTTCAGAAAGATTGTAGCCATGATGAAGTAGAATTGTTTAAATTTTGAGTCAGTGATGGCTAAAAAAAAGAATGGGGAGTAGTTACAAATGTTTGATCCTGTTAGCGTGGTAACTCCAAAAGTATTTGACAGATCTTTTGTTCTAAGGTTGATGATCTGGACTTGATCAAATTCAGAGACAAGTCACACCAACATTGAAGCAGTGGCACTTAAGAACAGCGAAGGAAAGAAAGAGATTACTGGAGGCTTATCTTTGTGAATAGGATCGATCTATTTATTTAGCAGATTGGTAGTATGCCCAAAATATTAATGAGATGCATATTGTGATGCTCAAAAGTTAGTAATCTGTTTAAATTCGACACATCCTTCTGCTTATTAAATTTGATTAGCGGAGCATGCCACATGCTATTGTTTTGGTAAGTCATGGAAGCGTTAAAAGAGGAGATATTGTGGTTTGGCTAGCTAGAAAGACGTTGGTGGTGTGGTGGTACTGTTTGCAGATTAAAGTCTGACACTTTTTTTTTGTAAATACAAGGACAAAAGATAAAAAAAAAAAGTGCTCTCTGTACTAATGGAAATTTAATATACATTAATAATCAATGCTTACCGTGGTTTTGCCTACTTTGGCGGTCCATCATATGCAAAGCACCTGTGCGTTTTCTGTGGGTAGGGGTGGCTTGATGGTTAGGGAAGCGCGCTTGTGATTGAAAGAGTGCCGGTTCAAATCCCCGACCAGCAAGGCACCACTGAGATATCCTGAGCAAAGTGCCGCCCCCAAGCGCTGCTCTCCGGGTGCTGAATTAGCTGCCCCCTGCTATGTCATGAAAGTCACATATGGGTCAAATGCAGCGGTCACATTTCGTTGTTGCGCACTGTGTGTTGTGGTGGGTTGACAATGACCACTGATCTCTAAATTCTGATTCTCTTCATAGCGCTCGTGCCGCTGTGGTACGCCATTGAACTTTGCACGGTTCACAAGCCATCTCTTTGTTTTGTGATAATTTGAACTACTCCCATAATTATGCAGTGATATTTATTATAATGAGCTGAAGCATTTTAGAAACCATAAAAGTAATTAAAGTAATTATAAGTACAGCATGGACGTCATCGACTATGTCGACTAATCGTTGGCAGCCCTAATCAGAATTTTTAGAACTAACAGTACCAGTAGTTTCCTTCTAAAAGTGCATTCTTAAAAGTTAACTTTTCATCAACGCCATGTAATTCATACATATGATCAAATATGTGTTTAGTGTGACCAGTCACATACTGAAGTTTACCGTAAATACACTCAGGTGTCGCATAAAAACAAAAAATTTCACGAGATACTCCTAATAGTAACATTCAAAGACATTCCTAAGTCTCTGTGCCTGTGATTGGAAGGTCGCCGGTTCAAGCCCACCCTCGTCAGAATAGTCATGTCTGTGGGTCCTTGAGCAAGGCCCATAGCCCCCTGCTGCATGGGCACCACTGCAGGTAGCTGCTCTTTGCTGCCAAGCTCGATCGCTCTCACCTATATATGTGTCTGTGTGATGGAACACAAGATGGGGTAGGCGAAAAGAGGATTTCCCCACGAGGGATCAGTAAAGTTTTTTTTTTTTTTCTTTGCATCGATTACGTGGGAAGCTGAATTAAACTTTACAGAGGCACTGAATGAGTGCCAACCTGGAACTGATCAAACTGTGAGACAGATCGCCACAAACATAAACGTGATGCTGCTTGGTAGCAGCAAAGAAAGGGTGACATTTCACTTCGTGATTGGATCATTTATAAATAAGTATTTTATGGATCTTATTAATGGTTTCAGAAGAATATGGATGAAGCAGTTTAGAAACATCTGGAATATACAGTACCATTAGTGTATCTGTTACAGTTCTTACTGTTATGTTGCAGAAAAAAATGGTTATAGTGCAAAATAAAAAAAATCAACTATAAATATTTAAGCAAAAAATATGTGGCATTTTCAAAACACGCTAAAACACACTTAAAAGTCACTAAGGAATATAAGTAACTACCTAATTGGTGGGGAAGAATTCTGCAAGTTATATCAGTGGAATGTGCAATAAATTAGTAAGTATACTTTCAGACTTGCATATCACAACAGGTGATCGAGTATTCGGGTAAAAACACATTTATTAACTCATTTACAGGTGATACATCTAGTACTTCAAGAATTTATACAAGTTGGTGAGTGTAGGACAAGTAGAGATCAGATGGATAGAATAGTGATTAAAGTGCTAAACAAATACATTAAAAAAAATTCAACAGCAATGTCTCTTACCAAACATCATCACATGATAAGATAATCAACAGACTTTGTAGTGAGCAGTTTAATGTAGGAACTATTCTATATTCTTCTACCGAATTCCACAAACCAATCGTATCATTGAGCAGACGATAGTGGCAGGGTCTTCCTGCTCATTTCTATGTGTTTGCATTTTTGCTTTGCGGCTGAATTGTATTTTTGTGCTTCTTTGCAGGAGGTACATACCAAAGCTGAAGAACTATCCGAATAGGTACATCTATGAGCCCTGGAATGCCCCAGAGACAGTGCAGAAAGCAGCTGACTGCGTGGTAGGCAAGGACTACCCCAAGCCTATGATAAACCATGCTGAGAGCAGCCGCCTCAACATAGAACGGATGAAGCAGGTCTACCAGCAGCTCTCACGCTACAAGGGACTCAGTAAGTGGTAACAGAAGCCATATTAGCCTCTGACATTTACATTAAAATACCTGTAGGATTTGGATGCTTTTTTAGTAGGACACATCTAGGACAAAGTTGCTGCTGGAAGTTGTGTCCAGTGAGTAGGGAACACTGTTCCCTCTAGACCAAATGAAGGTCCAGCATATAACAGCTTAAGGCTGTGTTCTTCAGATGAGATGATGCACCAAGGTCCTCTAGCAGTTAATAAATAAATTTGACTTCATTGTTAAATGGGTGTGGGAATCTAGTGTCCATTCACTCCTACTCAGATCTAATAAAAATTAAGGCCATCAAATCATTCTTTGGTGTGATGATTAGTATTCCACTTAATTATTTGAGAAGCCGGATTTTCTAGCACAAAATGTCTGCTGGATACATATGGTTTTGGTACCGGTCCTCAGCTGCTGCAGATACTTTGCTTGTTAGGATGATAACTCAAAAAGCATTATATGGACTTTTCACAGTCATTGTATCGGAGAGGAACTAAAACTGGTGAAATTTTGAAATCTCCCCAAAATTGAGTAATGACTAATTTTGACACTTGATTTTGATTTACACATTTACAGTTGATACACCGAGTACGTTCCATAAATTGTCAGTGGTGGAGGAAGTACTGAAGCTTAGTACTTAAGTAAAAGTACAAATATCCTGCAAAATATGTACTCAAGTAAAAGTAGAAGTGCTACATCAACTGTCTTACTTAAGTGAAAGTACTAAGTAGTGTACTTACATTTACTTAAAAAATACTTTAAAGTAAATTTAAAAGTACTCACACAATGGTTTGTTTCAACATCTGGGGTGTGCCATTTTGTAAAAGAAAAGTAGATATACAGTACTGACTTATGCTTCTACTGATGTCGTTGCTTGTAATAATTATGAGCAGCTATATAGTATATGTGTATTGGAAAGTTTGGTGTGCTTATTGTGTGTGGGACTTGAACCTTGGTCCTTGGGTTGTGAGGCAGCAGTGTTAATCACTGTGCTCCCCCCCTCCTACTGTCCCCTGTAGGTAACTGATGTAGTTGCTTTCTTTAGGCTTTAGCTCACATTCTCAGTGACCATAGTACCTGCAGTTTGGACTGAGTAGTTTGTGTGAAGCTAAGTAGGATTTGGTCTGGCCAGTGTTTGGATGGGAGCCTAGTTGGGTTGTTGGTCTGGGAAGATCCTGGTTCTTTACTGTAAGGTCTCATTGAGGGTTATTTGTTATCTTTTGTAAAAAAGTAGGGGTGATGTCCTGACTAAAATCTGGTCATCTTTTTTCTCAGGCTATGGGTGATGGTGTCTGGGACTACCTGTCTATGCAGGTTCCAGACACAGGGAGCTATGGGGATGGGGGAGACTTGAACCCTGGTCCTTGTGCTGTGAGGCAGCAGTGCTAACCACTGTGCTATCTGGCCACCCCCTGTAGGTAACTGATGTAGTTGCTTTCTTTAGACTCCAGCTCACATTCTCAGTGATCAGTGTTTCAAGCTGTCAGCAACCATGGTACTTGCAGTTTGGACTGGGTAGTTTGCGTGAAGCTAAGCAGGATTTGGTATAGCATTGCGACCTCTCACCCAGCTGCACAAACTGGAACCGCCTCTGTGACGACACACCTTTGCCCTTATTGGCTAAAGAGTTTAGTTACACAAATGACGTTTGTATCCCAGGCATAAAATGTAATGACTAACGGCATAAATTGTAGAAATGTAGTGGAGTAGAAAGTACAGATAATTGCCCTAAAATGTAATGGAGTAAAATAAAAAGTATGCATTATTATTTTTACTTAAGTACAGATACCTAAAAATGTACTTAAGTACAGTAACGAAGTACAAATACTTTGTTACATTCCACCACTGTAAATTGTACAGGTTGGCAAGTGTGGGATAAGTATGGATTAGATGGACAGCATGATGCAGTTGTCTAGGGAATACAATGCTGTCATTCCAACAACTCGCCATTCTAGTTGAATAGTTTTGTGGTCATCCTTTTGAGTATCCCTGTAACAAGTCATTTTACATCATGTTTGGTTAGTAACTTTGAGGGTAATTAACTATAGACCAGGGAAGGGGTGGGTGATCTGATAATTTTATATTGTGATTGACATTGAATGTCCATGATCTACTTTTTATGCAAATAATAGAGATTGTGACCTTCTATGTCCTCCTACTAATATATCCAATCTTCACATGAAACTTTGACCTCCAGTAATAACGTGTCACTAGCTGATCCGTACAACACCTCTTCATCAGCCTTGCCATGCATCATGCAGGAAAGAGACCCTGTGGTAGAGACACATGATATCATTTGGTGAATCGGTACAGCAATCTATTAGGAAGTCAGTATATTTGTTTGTGAACATAGCACACATCCAAGGTGTACAGTAGCTACCCAATCTGTACCACCTGTCACTGCAGGATCTGAATCAACTCTGTATGTGAGCCGTGCATGCGTTGCACAATCTGAGTCAAACATGGTAGTTTAATACTTTTCGAGTATTAATCTATAAAGGACTTTAGACCATCTGCCAAAGCTGCACCCTTACCAATTCTAGAAAGTTAAGGCCCATCTCTTGTACTTGTGTGAATTTTCATAAAATGGTTGATTACCTTTAATCCTCTATATTGATACTGGCAAAGCCTCTTGCAGGAACCGGGCACATATTTTTTTTGTGTTTTGATTGCTTTTAGTTTAGTTTATTTGTTAGTTAGTTTTTAGCTGTTTTTGTGTTTGGCCTGCACCACTCACGCATGCACTACTCACATCTACAGTTGACTCCTCCTGCCCACTTAGGACCTGTAGTGACACCTCCTGCCCACTTAGTACCATGCACATCTGCGAGCTTACATAGCATTTTAGAGCGTGCGTGCAGCACATAACATTTTCTGGCACTGTCCCATGAGTTCAACCTTTACTTAAGGTTGATTCTAATATGATGTGATTGACTTGCATAATGCCATTATGTAGAAACAGGTCTTTATTAAGACAGAAAGCTAAAGAGGTAGGTGTTTGATTAGCAGAACAGCTTGGCTCCATTATGGCTGCAGTCAAATTGAAGTGCTTCAGTAGCTAATCAGGAACAGTGTGCCCCAGTTTGGAAAAAAAATGAATGTGACCCCCCCTACTAAATTTCATCCTTCTGTGAACAGTAGAAATTGTAATTTTGGGAGAGTAGCTTGTTAGATTCACACTGTGCTTGGAAGCTGATTCAACTTAAAGCTTGCTTATTACCCAGCCTTTCCATGGTAAAGACTTACATAACATGTAGTGAAGTAGTGGACATGTTCATCCATTGAAAATGTGATTATATTCAAGGAGCTGTGGCCCACAGTTATGAAAGCTTAGTTCACCCAGGCAGACCATGTCAGATTCGGCGGTGATGTAAGAACCTCGTTAGTGTTGAACATCATTCAGTCAGGACTGGATAGAATTGTAGGCTGTAAGTGATAACATGATGTTTTAAGTTTGTTTTTCATCCATCCATTTTCAGTACCCGCTTGTCTTATGCAGGGTCACAGGAGTCCAGAGCCTATTCTAGAGGCTATGGGCACAAGGCAGGGATTCTATTAAAATATAACTTATCTGTGTTTTCAAGATGACAGTCTATTTAATACTACGTCATTCCCTTATCATTCTAATGATGTGCTTTATATCCATAAATGAAGTTTTATCGAAACACTTTTTGATTAATGTAGGGGGCAGGAGCCTTTAACTTTGTTGCCCTATGAATACGTTTCTTGTTGCTGAAATCCATCCCTTCATTCTTCCAGGCTTGCTGGCCACTGTTCCTACTATTCAAGAGGAGGTAGAACCACCAGCGATGGAGGACTCTGGTGCCCACAGCAGCACTGGTACAACTGGTCTGTCCTGTTTGGATTATGTGCTGGGATAACGCTCCTGGATGTAGAATAAAGAAGTCGATTAGCCTTTAGCTAGTACCTCTTATTCCTATTCTAATTAAATACAGGAAAAGTAAATGAATTTGAATGGAGGGCATGTAAATTAACTAGAAGTTCTTCATTATTAATTATGTATTCAGTTAAATTCAGAACAGTATTTTAAAATAAATTTTAATAATGATGATGATTATAGTGCACCTTGGAGTACAATATTAGTTTCTATTATGTACTCCATCAGAACGGGGGACAAAATGCTGTCCAGATGGATAAATATTGAATTATTTGCGGTCATCATTGAAAATGCTGATGGCAAACACATTTGGTTGATTGGGTTTAACAGGGCTGGTTCTAATGTGTTTTCCATCACAGACGTGAGTCCAGCTCAGCCTAGCAGAAAGGTTTTGCTGAGGAAGCGGGAGAGACCAGCAGAGTCGCAGAGAGCAGCTGCATGCACACAGCCCAAGGTGCAGCGCATCAGCTCGGCAGCAGGGAGTGCAGCTGATCAGCAGTAGCAGTATGTACCACTGGAACTGGCTGATGCTTCATATGGGCTCTTAAGCTGCATTGGTGCTTCCCAACACTGCAGATATGGGACTCCCTGTGTCTGGCTGAGTCCCTAAATACTCTGAATAACTATGAGTAATTGAACATATTTTACTATTTCCGATCTTCTCAGGAATATTTTACAACTTACAAGTTCAGCTTCCCTGCGGCTAGTGGCAGTCTGTGGTGTGACGTATGTGCTATGTGTCCCAGATGGCGCTGGCCAGACCTGGAGTGCGGCCTTCTGACGTGAGGCACGCAGGGTTTGCCTGATGTTCTCCTGCCCTGTGCTGCCCTCCTGCGCTCCCTGAGGTGTGAAAATGCTTCTTGACAGCAGCAGTCCTAAACACGAATGCGAATAAACAGCACAAAGATCAGCATAAAAGTAACATGATGGTCGAGAATCTCACTACAAGGTTACAGAAGATGCTCGTGTCTGCCATTTCTGAATGTCTCTTGCATTTACAAAATGTTTGAGCAGTGCGGTGGCACTTATTTGTGGGTTTTTCCCGTTTTCTGTTATCCTTGTGGTTTGGATTGTCTTTAACATAGCATGGCATTCCATTAAGCAATAAATCCAGAACACTCCGGTTTCCTAAATCAAAATTCAGTCTCTGCTGTTTGTACTGACTGTGCTGCCATCACATAATAGTTTAGGCATAATAATTATTCTCTGTATAATCTGTACTCATGCCATACAAAGAAGTATGAGAAAACACACATTCATCTGCATTTTTTTTATTGATCTAAAGTCTAAACTGTTAGATGCATAGACTTACGTACATGTGGGTTTTAGTAATTTAGTATTATTTAATCATGTGAAAAGTAAAGAGCTTTTTAACAAGAAGTCGTTTTTCAGCTTTGTAAGTGTCATATTGTTGTAGTCAATGAGGAGCTGTATATTACATCTGTGATCCCAAAAACAAGAGAGGACCACTACATTAGGTTTTTCGAGGAGGGGAGTAGCTACATTTGGAAAATGTTTTTAATTATGTTTAGACTATGTGTACTGTAGCTGCTTAGTCGTTAGAAAATGCCATACGATGCTCATTCCAAGGAAAGACTTTTAACCCTGATTTAAGTCTGATTTCATTTTACTCTTGTAGTGTTATAAAAAATAACATTTATTTGAAAAAGTTAGTCACTTCTGTTTATAGCCTGGTTTAACATCACAAATGCAATACTTTTAGGTGGAAATTAGTGGGAGAACATTTTAAAATTAATTTGAGAAAGCACTTCTTTACACAGCGTGTAGTTAGAGTATGGAATAGTCTTCCGGCTCGTGTAGTGCAAGCTAATACCCTGGGTTCCTTTAAATCAGAGCTAGATAAGATTTTAACAACTCTGAGCTATTAGGTAAGCCCCCCCCCCAACGAGCTTGATGGACCGAATGGCCTCCTCTTGTTTGTGAATTTCTTATGTTCTTACATCTTCAAGTGGGTTCCATCTTGTTGAAGGGTGTTCAAAGGACAGTCAGAAGGACAGCACAAAAGGCCAGCTGCCTCGCAAATAATTCAGTGCATCTCTTGGCAAATCGACAACCTAAGCATCCTGTCAAGTCTCCTGTCAATGTGGGAAGCTGAACGGGGACACGCCGTCCTATGAACACCTGATAAAAACAGGAGAAGCATGATTAAAGTGTTTAGGGAAAACACATTTTATTAGGTTTTTTTGAGGAAAATGTTTTTAACTATGTTTAGACTATGTGTAGCTGCTTAGTCGATAGAAAATGCCATAAGATGCTCATTCCAAGGAAAGACTTTTAACCCTGATTTAAGTCTGATATTTTACTCTTGTAGTGTTATTAAAAATAACATTTATTTGATTTCTGAATTGATCAAAAGTTATAGTCACTTCTGATTATAGCCCAGTTTAACATCACAAATGCAATACTTGTCTAGCTGGCACTAGAGCATGTATGTGAGAAATCATTATCGTTTCACTCAACCAAAAAAAAAAAAGCACAAAAATCCAGTAATATTCACATAAAGTATTTATAGTTTGTGTCAGTGGTATTCAAACAAAATAATCTCCCTGTAACCTTTTTAACCACACCAACCAAAAGACACCACCTTCTTCAGATGCCAGGGTAAGTCTGTCAGACAAGGCATTATCTACTGGATCATCAAAGGACTCATTTCCAGGCAAACTGAGATACAGGGCCTTATTTGCACATCTTTTCTGATCTGGAAGTGAGAACTGGTAAAACATTGACAAAAATAACAGATTTGTCTGGATATAATACTGGAGATGCATTTAACTTCCAAGCCAAGCTTAAAATTCCTATTACTTAATACCCACTTAAGTGCTGCATTGCATTTTCACAAAATACAAAACATATTAACTTTATTGAGGTGCTGCTAACTATAATGTGAAGCCTCTTTGTTCCTACAAAATTCAAAACACAGGCCTAGAAACGCCACGAGCAGCAATTATGAACAGACATCCCTAACAAGTAAGGCGCATGCTTCATGAAATCTTTAAGAATGCTATATCTAGAAAACTATATTTCTAAAAATATGATTTTTAATTCATGAGGACTTTTATGCTCTTGTGAAATGTATTGTAAATCTGTGTTTTGCATTATTTGTAAAGTATAATTTTCTTTTTCTTAAGCTTCTGTATCATGTGCCTCTCATCTATGTTCTTATCTATGTTAAATGTCAGGTGAGCTAGTAAAACAATATTTGTCAGGTTTCAGTAGCTGCAATTTTCAAGCAATACCACTGGGAGACTCAATAGATTGTTTTGAAATCAATTCAGTGTAATTAAGCAAAAAAAAAAAAAGATTACACCTGAAAATGGGTCAAGCTCTCAGGTCACCATGCACTGCAATGATAATGATAATGAGCTCTGTGCTGGTAATCACATTTTAACCATACTTGAAATGTAATGTAATCTTACTTTAAACCAAAACTTTCACAAACCGCCTGTCAGGGTTTTGTAGATGTAAACGATGTACGTGTAGCCAGGGTGCTACATTCACACATATCCTGAAGCCGCATGATCGACATCAGTGTGTCTCCTTCACTGTACGGCTTTGAGATGTTTTATATAACAGCCATGATGCTTCTGCTAACAGTGAGTCTTCAGCCCCACACCTCCAGGGTTGTGGGGTTCAGCCTGGTCCCCAGCTGTGTGTGTCCATAAAGAGTTACGGTTTTAAGCTGGAGCCTATCCCATAATGCACCAGGCTGGGGAATACCCTGGACAGGATTCTAGTCCACCACAGCATACACTATATTTACAGTCAATTTAGAGACACTGGCTCATCTAACCGTGTTTTGAGATAGTTTGAGACACACACAGCTGGGGACTATAGGTTCAACCCTACTACCCTAGAGGTGTGAGACCACCATGTTAGTCCGGTAGTGAAGATGTCAAATATGGATATGAAAATGATGCTGCCAGCTCCAGCTGCAAAGTGAAGTAGTTATGCTCTATTAAACATGCCATTCTGACAAGGCTCATAACCTTAGAACGCAGCAGATGGTGTCATGCTGAAGACACCAAAACATTACATCCTGTAAGGTGCATTGCCTGCGACGGAGCCCTTTGCTCGATGACTTGTGCAGGTTGGAGACCGTTCCTCACCACATGTCAGTGGGATGTGAATTAACGATGATGTTGATGTGCAGTAGGTACATGTTAACCCTGGAAATGAGCATTTAATTATCGGAGTTATCAATATTTAGAAATATTTAACATTTATTTTATGCGTACGTCCGAATAAATACAAGCGTCTAATAATGTCAATTACACGTTAAATAAGCGTAGTTAATTTGCAGAACAGCAAGGTTCACTGCAGACTAAGCTCATGAATTTCATACGAACGTTTATATGATCTATACAAGTATATCTTTAAATATGAAAACAATATCGGTGCTGAAGTGAAATGAATGAAGTCAAACACATAACTGCTTTTCTATTACTAGGGGTAATCAGGGACGCGCCCCCGCTTGCTGGTCGTTTCGTGATCCATCCATCCAGTCGCCCGCACCCCGCCCCAGTCACGCACAGGCTCCCAGCCCGTATCGCAACATCGCCGTATTAGCTTACTGCTGTCTCAGAGGTAACGCATGCATGGATGAATAAGGGTGCAAATGGCGGATAGAGACAAACGCACACCGGCATCACCTGGATCTCCCTTCAGTGGCTTGCACATTGTATCTCCTCCCCATTTCAAGTAAGCGGCTTTCTCTGGAGCATTTATTCACTGTCGCCGGGTGCGGAAAGATTACAGCTGGGAAGGATCAAGCGCTCAGGTTGTAAGCGTGCGCTGCGATGCTAAATGCTTGTTGATATCACTGAGATCAGCAGCCTACGGCTTTTATTCAGCCCCTTCATTGCAAACGAGATTAATTAAGAAAACACAATAAAACCCTAAGTGGTGGAACGAATCCATTGAGAAACATTGTTTGTTTGTTGACATCTTTTCTGTCATATGTAAATTGAAGGGCGTAGCCTGGCCGATCGCTTAGGTGGAGACGGTGAATAGCATTAGCCCACTGAAACAATATCCTTTCATTAATAGTCGCATGTTGAAATAAATATTAACTAAACGTAAGAATAAGATTCAATACAAGGTTACTGAAATTATATATTGTGTTTTGATTTAATTTGATACGCATGCTACATATTCAGGTATCTGAATCTTTTCTTTTAATATAATTGTACCTTTGAGTTTAAAAAGACGTTGGGACAACATATTTGAAGCAAACGTTTAAATGTTTTAAATACCTTACAGTTCGAGGTACCGAAATACGGTGTATGGAATTAATAGTGGTTGGAAAACTTTCAAACTGTATTGATACATCTAAAAAGAAATGAAATGATGCGTGGCACTGGTCAGCTTACAGAAAACATCTGCATTCATTTCATAGCTTATTGCATCAAACCTGTCATAACCTGGTCTGCATTGTGGGTCATGCTTTAAGGAAAACAGACACCCTCTCTATAAAAACAAGGTGTTTGCCTTTATTAACACTGCTACAGACAGCTAACAACTGACACAACACGGGCACTCAGCTTAACCATTACACAACCACACCAAACCAAAAACACATTACAGCACAATGTTCCAGCACTTACTATTTGCAACATACTCAAATACATACATTTATTTATTGATGATATTACAACTTAAATGCTGCATAAGGCATGCTAGTATGTAAATGATTATGTCTCTGCTGTCCAGCCCATGGTGTTGCACTGGCCCCACCTAAGGGGTCAGTCGTCCTTCACTGACCACAAAGTCCCACAAATGCTACAGAGGCTGCTGTTGCCACTATGGCCGGCAGTACAGTGCCTGACGGTTCCTATGCAGCACCTCAGCCTTAGGTCGCTCAGGCAGCCACAAGTAATAAACAACAACGGAGAGGCACTGGAGGACCTCCCCCTACACTTTCCAGTGATTGTCCATCTTGGGCGACCTCCCCTTCTTGCGTATAAGGCAGTACATTTAAACTGGGTCCCTGTTGCCAAAGCCCTGCCCACGGCAGTGTGTGCAGTAAGCATCTTGCTGCAGAGTTGGCTTGTGTACGCCTCTTAGATGCCACCTGAGGCACCATAGGTGCTTTGCAGATGAAGGGGAGTGGTGCGGTTCTTCACAATACCCAAACACTTGCACAACTGCAGACCACGCCAAATACCTGCACCTCACCCATGCAGTTTCACCCCTAGTCATTGTGCACTGAAACATCAGGAAAAACTCCTCCACGAGCTGTGGTCACTGCGCTGTGGATAGGAACCACGTAATCCATAACTATGAGCACGTTGTGGTTCTTGGGGTCACTACAGGGAATGGGTGCTAGCAAGTCCACCCCAACCCTCTCCATTAGCAACTGATATGTCTGCAGTGGCCCTTTGAGCTGGCAGCTTGGTCCCTCTGAGTGGTGCATTTCCACAGAAATAGACAAACTGCTTGGTGTCCTGGCTGCAGCAAGGCTAGCAGAAGTGGGATTGTGTAACCATAGCAACCAGGTGAGGGAATGGCTGTTTGGTATGCAGCTGGAAGCACCTGCACTAGGACCTCTTTGAGTGCAGATCTTTGAGTGCTGACGAAGTCTCGTACCCCTAGTAGTGCGAGGTGAGACCCAGGAAACTATAGAGCTCTACAGTACTTTGCGGGGTCAGCCAGGCCTTTACCGTGGCAGTCTTTCCTGGGTCCACCACCATGTCCTCACCGCTTACTACATGACCCAGGAGCTCCATCTTTTGGTGGAGGAGGGAGCATTTCCGGTGTTAAAGGCACAAGCAAGTTTTGCAGATGGCAGTGAAGACCATGCACAGGTTGTTGAGTATTCCATCAAAATCAGCAGTGGCTGTGTGGGATTTGAGGCAGAATTCGCTCCGTCAGCCGGGCTGAGGCTTTACAGACCCCAAAAGGCATGACCTGCCAGGAGCTACTTCAGAGGCCTAAGGAGCTGAACCATGTCAATCACGGTGATACGATCCAGTGCATCATGGACTTCAGGTAGCTGGTGTGAGGTATAGTCCATAGTCAGAAAGTTTGATAATTCCTAGGGCCACTATCTCTAGGATGTGAACTGCAGGCTGTCACTTTCCAAACCCAGCAACACCTTTACCGAGCCAATCCTTCTGCAGTGCAATACTGAAGCCAGGTGAAGCAGTGCTGTAACTAGTCTCCCTTTGCGGTTTGGCTTGGTTCCGGTATGCCAGCGGAAAAGCACCATAT
>JAODLC010002036.1:5391-28945 GCA_026781145.1 Hippopotamyrus pictus | reverse complement strand
TGTGGTGGGGGTCTCAGGGAATGTCCTAACAGTTCTACCAGTGCCCCAGCAGCAGGATGGGGACCCACGTGACGTGTCGGATGAGGACACAGAACCTAACCACTGTTATGGAGAAGACGATTTCTGCAAGTTTGGCTCCTAATATTTGCAGCTAGTAAATTGCTGAAGTATATTATTCCATCGTGACCAGAGAAGTAACTCTCTAAACTAGTTCACCTGACTCACTGAAGAGAACCAATTCAAAAGAGCGATTCGTTCACAAATATGACATCATGTATTAGACACCGACAGTGCTTCAGGCCGCGGACCAGGCTCTGTGATTAAATTACAAAGGGATTTACGGATATAATGCACTTGTAGTGCAGTCAGGGCTGTTGGAAATAGGGGGACAGGGGGAACAATCCCCCTCCCCAATACTGCCAGATCACCCCCCTTCCTGTCGCTTTTACTTCTCAGTTAAAATCACATTTTGCACTCTGCAGGCTTGGCCTCAAGTGGGGGCTTGGTGTGTCGAATGGGAAGACATGTTTCCAAAAATAAATAAATACATTTTGAAAAGAAAAAAAAAGAAGCTGAACTGATATGAATTTATTCCACGTTGATATTAAAAGTAGGTTAATGCCAAATCTGAATAAATGGTAAAATGGACATTCAGCTCCTTTGACAGATCAGTGTCAGGTTTGGTTCCTAAGCTTACTTAGGATTAAAACAGTCAAGTTTGGTTCCTTAGCTTACTTAGGATTAAAACAGTCAGGTTTGGTTCCTTAGCTTACTTAGGATTAAAACAGTCAGGTTTGGTTCCTTAGCTTACTTAGGATTAAAACATAGCCCTTACACATTTTGTTTTTTTTACCAACCGCTGACTTTGTATTACATGTGTGCTCTTTGTGTACAAAAAAATTGCAACGCACAACATAAAAAGAGAGTTCATGTTGGTTGTGCTGCCCATGGTTCTGACAAGTCATTTGGTCATTTGCTTCACTGATGAGTGTCTGTCAGTCGTTGTTTAAACATTGTCATAGGAGAATTACCAGTACTACATTTGGTGAGTTAAACTGGTTCCGGCATCAGGGCTGGTTCTCTGTGAAGCTTCAGTCTGACCTACACCCTCTACAGCTTTTGAACAATATTAGAAAAAAAGTATTGCGGCATTTTTAGGTTTTGCGATTGCCGTTCATAACCATGCCTTTTGCCATTTTTACCCATTTCTGTCATGATACAGATGAAATAGATAAGACAAATTAAGAGTATGTCCCATAGCTTTCATTGTGAGGCCAATTTGCAGTGCATGCAGAGCATGAGAATAAAACATATGTATATTGAAGACTGTAGACCGTTCAATCAAACCGAATCTTTGGTAACACTTTCTATGAATGCCATGTCTATAAGAATCTATGAAGACATTCGTAAAATATCACAATGCATTCATTAAGCATTATATGCAGGGCTATAAACATTTATAAAAAGGCATACATTATAGCCATGTTTATTATTCATTATGAATACAGCAGCATGTCCACCTCACACACTGCAGCAACATGCCCACCTCACACACTGCAGAAGCATGTCCACCTCACACACTGCAGCAACATGCCCACCTCACACACAGCAGCAGCAAGTCCACGTCACACACTGCAGCAACGATTCCGCCTCATACGCTGCAGCAATGTTTACACCTCACACACTGCAGCAGCATTTACATACTCCCTGGACACTTTTGTTGCCTGGCAACACTTAGCCAAGCATACCATATAACTACCAGGAAAATATATTTTGTCACTAACTTGCATCCTTTCATGTGATGCAATAATCAAAACTAAACATTTGGAGAACACACACAAACATGCGTATTATCAAAAACCGGGAATTCCATAATGCGACAACCTTCAGGTCCCCTTCTGTATGCACCTCCATAATTGATTGCAGTCATTTTAAACTCACCCTCTTGACATTATGTACCAGCTCTCCTTTGAAACAGTTGCAGAACAAAAAAAAGTGGAACTGAAACCGCACTGAAGTCTTTTAACTGCGGATTATCGATACTCTTCTCTCAATATATGCCTCATTTCCCCTCTGCTGCCACTACAGTAATGATTACATTAATTGGATCAAGATAGTGCATGCAACTGTGCCTTTCCCAATTGCTCTTACCTCAATGAAAGTTCCTGGTGCCAAATGCATTTTGATGACAAACATGATGGGGATCCAGATGACAGAGCAAATCACCATCAGCCAGCCCATAACCATAGACCATGTTGGGTAGGTGTAGTCCTCATAGGTCATCACCTTCCACTGGTACAAACTCAAAGCCAGAATGAACTGCACAGGGGAAGGAAGGACAGTGTGGATGGACATCCTCCATACCTCAGGATGGCTTCTTGATAAGTGTCTTTGAGATAAGACTGATTACTATGGCTTCAGACTTCTATTATCTGAGGTTAAATGTCGAGCCAGAAGCCTCCCAATCAGACCAAAGATGAAAGTGACTTTCACAAAGAGGTAAGGTGCGGTATAAACTGGTAAGGTTTGGTACTTATATTTCCATTGTGATGTGTGATGTAGCACAAGGTAGGTGAGTTATAATGCATTATGTAATAACTCGACAAAATGTAACAGATTTTGTCAAAATGTGACAAAATGTAACAAATGGACCACTCTACTGTTCATCAGAAATAGTACAGTTCTGTTTGGGAGATTAGAGGTAATTGTGCCACTCTGTTAAAACTGGTGGCCATTTTAAGTTTGGATCTTCTTTTATTTTGGTCTGAGCAATTCAGGCACAATTGAATAGAACAGCAATTACGGGAATAAAGCTGAAAACCATTTGTCAAAACTGGAGCCCTGCATCAATTGTGACTGGCGCTGAAATAGCTGGAAATTGATATCTACCAAGTGTTTACCCAGCCATGGTACATACTGTAAGAATAGTTGGTGTCACAAAGGCCCAACAGATTCGCCAGAACTTGTTTGGCTGGAATCCAATCATCATTTCAATATCTTCACAGAACCTCTGCAATCCTGAAACAACATTCATGAGGAGTCATCTTACTAAGAGGAAATTCTCATAGATGGTCAGAATGGTTGATAGGGTGACAGAGGCATCTAGTGGTGATAGTGTGAAATGCCTGCATTTTTTGACACAAACGAGGAATATTATACTTACCATAGATGTATGAGACTCCAATCAATTCAAAAATAGCAATGATGACTAGGGAGTAGGAGGCTGCAAAGGTGTCCACCAGCTGCAGCATATACATCCCACTCTGTTCGGGTAATACAGGCGCATCAGCTCACAGCACAGCTAGCAAAGCCTACCTCCTGATTACTTCAGTATCGTACACTCAAATAAGTCTGCTGGTTACTCAACAGTTACTTATTGATGAAAACTAGAAGTGTGTGTGTTTGTATGGTTACACCTTTACTGTTAAAGAAAATAAAGAGAATAAAAAAGAAAATATGTGAGTCAGTTTTCCTAATTGTGTCGCACTATATCTTGCTATGCTATATTCAAATCCGTCTTCTGGAATTTAAATAGATATATTTTTCCAAGATGACTAGATTTGAATATATAGTACTTTTTATTTAAGTAATTTTAAAACCAGGCATTATTTACTATTAATTCGGTAGCATTTTACTGGATGACTTTTATTTTGCTTGAGTATAATTTTCCACTGCTGTTAATTGTTAATGAACATTTTTATTATGCTTTAAAAAACCTTTAGAACTGAATTATTTAATACAACTAATGCTGTATTACAAAAATACACAACCCAGAAAAACACTGTATTATTATTTTCCCGATATGATTTTCTATTCATATACTGTATCATTTACCACTATAGGAGACTAACTGCCATGAACGAATCCCTACATTTACCTCTTAAAATATGTCAGATTCACACTAAATTCAATTAATAGCTATAGTTTATATATTGAACGGGCCATTTCGACATATTAATGCCTCATTTAATACAAAACTGAATGGGAGATTGAGCATACTTTGTTTTATATATGATATATGAAAAAATTGAAATGTGTTTCGTATCTACCTTATACTTGATTTGTATAGTGTGTGATTTAAGGCATTATACTTTTTCATTGTGTTTAATGTTTAATTAAGTATTTGGACTGCAAGTCACTGAATTATATCTTTGCATAGTCTGCTTCCCAGCACAATGGCAGCCTTACCTCCGTAATCATAGGGAAGCCCAGCAGGAAGAAGGAGAGGCAGCATGCCAGGGTAAAGAACGTCTTGTGTTTGCGCAGATACTTGGGAAATTCATCGGAGACCGATGTGACAATGGTCTCGATGGTAGCGAACTTGAGAATAAAAGAGCGGCCAACATAAGGACACTCAAGCATCAATGGACAGCAAAAACATGAGGAAACAATCAAAAGTAAAGCACAGGTTCACTAAACACGATGACATGGTGAAGAAAAAGCCATATTAATACTGATTATTTTTTATTAGGGAACTTTAGCTATGTATGGTGGTTAGACCAAATTAAAAGAACGAAAGCGGTCTTCTGTGAACATAACAGATTATATTTTCTGATGAGAGGCTCCATGGTTGTCAGATAGTTAAGTCAATTGTTAATTAAAAGAGCTGCACTGCACATAGGAGTATATAGAGCTGCTAACCCCACACTCACACTGCCACACTGCACTGGCCTAACTGGTGCTATAAGAAGCAGCTCCTTTGCACAGCTGCCAGGTGTACAGTGGAGGGCACAGCACGCAAATATCACTAATGCTGATAACGTGCTCACAGGCAGCTGAGCCACATGTGCTGTGAATCCCTCTAATTATGGCTTAGAAGGACCCAATTTCTACCCCACTATCCTCTATAAGGCATTCAGTCTGGTTATTTAATGGCGTTCATCTTCCTTAGTGAGTCCCACACCGAACAGATTTAATATCAGCAATGCTTTTCGAATGTAAGACAAGTGTAAAAGCAATCAACCTGAACTGATGTCCAAGAACTCAGTCTACTTTGGAAATAAATATTATTTTGAAATAGTACATAGAAAATAATGAGTTTTTAATGATAGTATGTACTGTTGTCGCCAGGTTAGTACATTATCATTCTGATAAAGAGGAGGTACCTTCTCTTAGTGCTATAAAAGAAACCAGAGAGTAAACAGAAACACACTGTGTAACGAGAGGCTAGTTTGAGTTTGGTTACCATAGTATCCAGTCCCAGTGTGAGCAACATGAGGAAGAAAATGATGGCCCAGAAGGGAGAGACTGGCAGCCTGGTGAGAGCCTCTGGATATACCACAAAAGCAATGCCAGGACCTGTGGGGGTCACAATTGCAGCAATGCAGACTGATCACCTGACTCACACAGCAATGCAGACTGATCACCTGACTCACACAGCAATGTTTTCATCACAACACCTTGTCAATAAATACTTTATATTTATACAACTGAAAATATGCAAGCTCATGTACTTTCTCTGCCTGGATTTATCCTGCCCCCCCCCCCCAGCACTTCTCATTAAAAATGTATATCATATATTATAAAAATCCGGTAGGAGACTTATGAGGATCTTAAATGAGAATCCCATTTATACCACATAGTCAGACTGCCCTTTTATGAGTTCCCATGTTGTTGCTTATAATCTTAATAAAGATCAAAGTCGTTCTTTTACCTTCATCAGCGACCTTCTCGATAGGCACCTTCAACTCATGTGCCATGAATCCAATCACAGAGAAGATGACAAATCCTGCAAATATGCTGGTGGCACTGTTTGTGCAAGTCACGATAATCGTGTCTCTAGAGAGAAGAAAAAAATAAGAAAAAGTGGGAAGAGCTGAAGTCAGCCACAGAGTGGAGGGTTCCTGTCAGTCGCTGATTTTTAGCTTGATATGCCTTTGTGCTGTTGCAGTTGTCCTGCATTATGAAAAGTTTATTTATACACCATGTATCATAACATTTCATCACACATATTCTGCAGACAGCCTGTTAGAATGAAACAATATGTTGCTTTTCAACAAGAAAGCCATTTAAAATTTTGTTGATCCATTGGACCTACTTAGACAAGTAACAGTTGAGCATTGTAGCTTTTAAACCAATGAATTTAAGCATATGAAGAGCACATATCCAAAACTCAGGTCATTTTTTGTTGTTTTTGAGGCCGCCAATGATCGAAAGTCAGGCTACCTCAGCACAGAAATGTGAAAACTACACAGTGTCTACAGTGTTGAGAACCAAAATTCAGTCAGACCTTACGTAATACAAAGAAGAACTTCTGTAAAATTTCCAAAACTCACTAAATTTCCTCCAAAACGTATACCAAGAACTGAATGACCTTTGGAAATGTGCTCTTAGTAGATGGCATCTGTATAATTAATTGAAATGATGTCAATGTTTAAAGATTTTCTGTGTCATTTAATGGACCATTAGTGTAAGCACTATTATTAAACATGTGAATCAGAAGCTGTCATGTACGCAGAGCCCCAGTTTAAGAAAATAAGTATGCCTTCTTTCTCTGTCACCTCCATGAGGAGATCAGTCCCACGACTTGAAGTTTAATATTCTAAAATATCTTATATAAACAAAGTCAGATTTAAAGGACTACAATACTTTTTGAGATCTGTTATGTGGGAATCAGATACTCACTTGCAGTAGTTAATAAACACAGAATTTGACTTTGTGACACATGAGTACTGACCTGTAACAGTTGTTGTGGAATTTGTTGTAGGAAGACAGAGTGATGAGTCCACCCCAGGCTGCAGACAGGGAGAAGAAAATTTGAGTAGCAGCATCCTTCCAGACCTAGTAATAAAACACACAGATTATGAGGTTACTTGGGGAGAGAGTCAAGCAACGATGGCACTAGGACTGATGAGACGAGAAACTGTATTTTAGGAAGAGAGTATTTCACATATGTGCCATCATATGCCAAAAGGGTCTAAAATTATGGGTATGTACAAGAGCAAAAATAAACATATCAGTGTATTTAGCAGTCAGTGTTGGGAAGTTACTCACAAAAATAATCCAGTAAAGACAGAGGTGGAAATGTCAGGTCCAGAAAGTACAAATCCAGACCAAGGTCTTGTTTCAACCAACTAGTTGAGCATAAAGAGTCACAGTCACAGAGTACAAAACCTTGGTCCGGATCTGTAATTTCTGGACCTGAACTTTCCACTTCTGTCTGTATTGGATTACATTTATAAGTAACTTCCCCAACACTGTCAACAGTAAACCACAATTTTCTCTAAGAATGTTAGTATTTAAGTTTATACCTCAACTCATGCATTTTCATGTAACTGTGTAGTATTAAACCTTTGCTCTACTTCACATGCATTGTCAATTGTTCTGCTTGTGGCACCTTTGCGTCATTCAGCTTCTCCCATTTGGGTGTTATGAAATAGAGGATGCCGGATCCGGCCCCTGGCAGGGTGACTCCCCGCACCAGCAGAATGACCAGCACCACGTAGGGGAACGTTGCTGTGAAATAAACAACCTAAGGAGTTTGGGGGAAAAAAAGATGTTTGACACCACTGTGATACTAGGTTAGGGTGCATCTGTAATGTTTTAATGACCAAACTCTTAGTCTGAGAATTCCATAAAACACAAAGGTTCTGCTCCAAGGCTGCATTTCCCAAAACCTCCGTTGTGATACGATCATCGTAACTTTAGAGGGGTCAGAGCGGGGGAGACCGATTGTTGGACAGATAAGGTGTCAGAGAGATGTTTTAAGATTCTAGCTACGCCTCAGCACACCGCCAGGCATCCGATATTATGTGCAATTTAAAATCAGCTCCACTAGAGGGAAACCTTGCAACAGAATTTCAAGAGTGAGCATTGAAACCAGAACACGGAGCTCCCTCTAATGATGTATTATGTAACGTATAAGCGGGAAGGCCATTCTCATGCACTCTAAATTTCCTCTGTCTTTAATAATTAAACTTGAATGGCTTCTTACCTTTCCAGAGGATTTGATTCCTTTTGCCAGAGATGCGTAGACTATGACCCAAGCCAGGAACAAGCAAAGGGCTAAAGGCCAACGAATATCCCCCGTATACTCAATCCCTTTAGAAATGTGGAGTACGTTGTACCTGTTGCGAGAAAGACACGTCTACTATTTACCTCGGTAGGACTGAGTATCGGCTATGTGACATGTCTATTTGGGTATTAGAAGAGGAAAAGCAAGGTTTATTATAAGAGTCAGTTACTATAAAAGTCTCCCAAATATAGTTATAAACTTTAAAATAAATGCCTCGCTTATACATGTTGTACCTATCCATGTATGAGTATTTCAACCTGAACTACATAGTTGGCATGAAATATATAGTTTAAATTCGTCTACTTTCATTTTCTTTAAAACTTTTTAAGTCCTAACACCTCAAAATCATTCTACTCGGTGGCAACATTTTAACAAGTTAACTACTTACTTGAAATATTCTTCACTGGGACTCACATAGGTTTTGTTTTCTGATGTTATGTTTGTGAGTTTGCTCAAATTTCCAATGACACTAGGTGACAAACAGAAGGTTGTGTTCCTAATTGAGGTGACATTCCTCTCCCGGAGAATACAGGAGTCTGTCATAATGAAAAAGAGCGTTCCGTGATTATATTTGCACACATTTCCCTATGCAGTCCTATCTTGCTGTTTCATATTTTTCTTTGTGTATTTTGTGTTAGTATTCTCTGTACACTGCGTATAGCGTACAGTACAGCTACTGTACGATGCTAAATTAGCTGCAGTTTCCTGCATGGCCACAGTAGGGCTCTTCAGTGAACATTGTGACATTGCAGCAATTCCCTTACAGTAAAATTTGTCAAAACAGCATTTTTTTTCTCCTTTTTTTTGCTTTAATCGCTACTGCTGAGTAGGAAAGGTCAACCAAGGTACAGTTTTAAATTTAAACAAGCAAACAACAAACTAACAAGCAAATAATCATTATGTGTTATGTTATAAGCAATTAAAATCACCTGTAATTATATACAACTGCAGTTTATGGTGGATTTTAGCTAATAAAATCATCAGCACATTTTCACTTGAACAAGGTGCGTAAATAATACACAGGCAAACAAATTTACATCGATCTGTGATTCAAATACTACAGAAATGAATGAGAAATAAAGCCTTTAGTCGTTGGCTTTTCCAAAAACTTTATTCACATATGACAAAGAATGAAAGAGAAAAAAAAAGCGTTCAAAACCAGAAAGCAATACCACGCTTGAAACACACACACACACACAAACACACACACACGCATATGACCCTAGAGGAAGTAAAACCACATTTTCACTGTCCTTACCTAAGAGAAGCATGTCTTTATCTTTACAGTCCACGGTATTCCAAGAATTCTTACAAGTAGCCCATGGTAGTGAGCCCTTCAAGGAAGCGAACAGGTAGTACAATGTCCAGCACATGATTATATTATAGTATATGGCTATTAAGACTGATATAATCAACATGGCAATCCCGCAACCTAAAATGAATAAATGAGACAAAATACGTAAATTATTCTCATGTTGAAACAAAACGAGTTAAGAGTCATCCAGCTATTTTATACATTTACATCTATATCTAAAAACAAATAATTCGCTATTCTACTCGTTTACCGAAACAATATTATCATTTTAACAGATAAATAAAACAAGAATATAAAATATGCACATACTGTGGGTAAACGTAATGTACCTTGAAGCGACGGGATAGCTTTCCATACGGACACGGGGCCCTGGCTGGCGAATTGACCCAGGGACACTTCGAGTAAAAATATGGGGATTCCCGCTAGGCACAGCATTATCAGGTAAGGTATTAAAAAAGCACCTATACGGGTAGACGAGAAAGTTACGTATACATCTGGTTTAATTTATTATACATAAAGTTTACAATATTTACAGCCAAATTTTAAATATTAATTTTTCTTGTTAATTTAGAAACGTATTAGTCACTGTTGCAAAAATACTCTGCATGTTCACATGAAGTATCACTGCAGTATATTTTATGGACGTTCGCTTCGTAATTCCATGACAAAGGCATTTTATTTAAACATGTAAAACTAAAAGGGACATCATTTTCCCTGTCTGGAAAATTCTTATAAAAAATTAATTGAAAAACAATACATTTCCCCGGTAAAAAAAAAAAAAAAAAAAAAAAGTACATGAAATACAGGCTTCGGCTAAACATATATTAAGGTTTCATGCAATTTCATGCACTTAAACACGTTTTATGCAATGACTTCATAAGTATAGTGCAATTATCAAATAAATATAAATGTTATAATGCCATAATTATAATCGTTATTACCTTGAGCAATATAAAGCGGAGGGAAAATTTCTATTGATAACTCGGAAAATGCAGTATAATTATGTCAAAATATTACTGTCATATTAAGCAATATACGCATTTGAGTCAAACTTGTTTGAGCAATAACTGCGTTTCTAGCAAAGCCAAAATAACAAACTAATTCTTAGAAAGTAAAATATATATTTGAATACAATTTAACATTTTCTGATTCATATTCAGTTTACTTCGCAAACTAGTTGAAACAAACAGCCTTAAACACCTGACGCAGCATGCATGCACAGGCATATCTGCTTGGAAACGTGTTTCTGAATTATTTTTTCATATACGGGATCCGTTATTGGGCGCACATCACTTCTGATGAAGAAAAACCAAAAAGATGGAGGTGTAATATTGTTCAAAATATTGAGGACGTAATATTTTAATTTTTCCAAGTATAACCGAAGTAGCCATTCAGCTACTTTTGCGAACTGCTGTTGTTCATCACACAACAGAAAGTTATTTTTCTTACCTCCTCCATTTTGGAAGGCTAGATAAGGGAATCTCCACACGTTACCCAAACCGACAGCGTAGCCAACCATAGAGAGAATGAAATCGAGTTTATTTGACCAGTTTCCCCTGGCTTTGTTCTCATCCCCTTCTTCATCATCGTCCTCCTAAAGGAGACAATTGTTTGATACATTTTAATTACTTAAAAGATAGTCTACTTGTATATATGTCCAATTCACTTCTACCATTCTAATGAAATACAGTGAACATAATTTTTATATCTTATGTATTTTAAGATCTAAATTATTATTATTATTATTATTATTATTATTATTATTATTATTATTATTATTATTATCACTGCTGTTGTTGCTCTTAATGACAATAAATTATAATAATAATCTCTCTAATATTATTATTACTACTAGGCTACTATGTAATCACATCGTGCTTATCAGTGGAATACTAGAGGCAAAAGTAAAAGCGCCACTTAATTTGGGTTAAAATTTCCCTGAGGGATTGAACAATAGCCAGAAACCGCATCCTTATGTAATGGATTAGACCGCATTGCTGCTAGCGGCAGTAACCAATCCCAGGAGAGAAGGTTTTCTTTTTTTTCAAGGAATTCTTGAGTGGAACAGGAATCCATGGCTGTATTCTGAACCAAATATGTAAAACTTACAGGAAAATATATATCATTCTAAACATCATTCCGCGTTGGTAAAATATCGCATACCTAATTTGAAGACATTACTACTAATGTTTTCAATTTATTCAAGTATCTGATCTTCGTTAAGCTGATGACACAGCAACGCAGGGATGTATAACTTTCTTACACTTACTGAAAAGCAGACAGTATTTTCGGAATATCGGAATAATCCCTCCTGGATAATTTTACTTTAAAATAATTCTACTAAAAATAAAGATACGACAAAGGTCGATGTGGTCAATTCTACCAGTGAACATGTTTCAGATCTACATGTTTCCAAGAACTTAATTGTAGTAGGACTTGCACCTTTACATTATTTTCCAGTTCATTACAGGATTAAATATTTTTCTCAAAGTCTGCGATCAGCGCTTGAAGGGTTCTCTTTGTTATACAGAAAAAAATCATTTAAAACTACTTACCCGGTTCACCGTGCCAGGTAGAACTGAAGTGTTACCATCTGTCCCCAGTATAACGGTAGTCTGGCTCATGGAGGTCCAGTTGCCCGTGGCATTATTTTGCTCCA
Source organism: Hippopotamyrus pictus (assembly GCA_026781145.1). Taxonomy (NCBI): domain Eukaryota; kingdom Metazoa; phylum Chordata; class Actinopteri; order Osteoglossiformes; family Mormyridae; genus Hippopotamyrus; species Hippopotamyrus pictus. The sequence continues at coordinate 16,957 of JAODLC010002036.1, read as the reverse complement.
CTGTGCACTTCAAAGCACTGTGAGTAGATAATGCGTCTGTGCAATGGGAAGGTGTCAAAGTGCCATGAACAACTGCAGAACCATCCGTCTGGGGCAGCGCACAATCCGCACGGAAGGCAGCGTTAACTGCTGGTACAGGAGCCGCATTTTTAAACGTCCCGTACTCTTTGCTTCCCTCCACCTCTCCCAATTTATTTTCCGTTGTGCAGAAAGTTTTTCTCTCGTTGGCAAGAGGAGGCTGCGGTGCAAGCTGTGCATTGGACGGGAGATTTTTTGCATGCTCAGATTTATTTGTTGTAATTCCAACATCTCCTTCAGGCTGGGGTAAAGTATTAAAACTGGCAGGAATGTTGGTCGGGTGCTTAGTCATATTTGAATCCTACAGAACCAAAAATAACAATTAGCTTAGAAAACAAAGGACTTACCAAAGAAATGTGTATATGTAAAATATTAGGGAAAAATCAATCAAAAATATTTAAGCATTAAATTGTTTACATCAGTCTTTTAAACTTAAAAACCATAATTAAAGAACGCATACACGAAATATGGCAATACCACAGTACCACGGTACAATCGTTAATGAAGATGTTTTGTGAAAAGTCAGATATCTTTGCGTAGATGTGGTTTTCTGCGGCTTTTAAAAGGCGCTTCCTTGCTAGTTGTCTCCGCTTCTTTGGTTTTCAGCTCACGATCGGCCGGTGTTTGCTTCCCGCTTTCGCCATTACAGAAAGATTCTTTAATTTTACGCCCCATTTCCCTCCTGTCATTCAGCCCGGCACATTCACTGGATTTTATAGGCAATAGACAAGCTGCCGAGCTGTCTGTGGCTTCGAAGTCCCCGGCAGGCATTCTTACACGCCGTGCTAGGTTGAGAATATCCAGGCAAAACACAAATCATTTACGGGATGTCGGAAAATGACGCTAAGCCATTCATTGTTGCAAAAAACGGAACTATAATCATGCAAAAATCTATTATTCAAAAGCGTCTGGTACCTGTCATCACCTCACGAGATATTCACTCTTAAGGTGGGCTACATACATGAATATATACATTCAAAAAACTTTAATGACTTCTGACACAATATGCCGTTAAAACGATATCAAAACATAAAAAAATTATATTATAAATGTCCCAGTCTGTCTTAAAAGTTTACTTCGGGCGAATGAATGTGGTTGAAATCCACGGCAGCAAGGTTTCAGCACCATGGAGAGGGTGCGCATTCAGCAAAAAACGCAAATGCAATTCGAAATGTAAGATACTGATGGTATACGTGTTGAAATAGCAAAATATTTTTAAACAAACATGTATACCAACGAATTGTTAAAGACCGTAAACAAACACCGTACTCACCATATCTCCAGCAGCAAAAGATCGGTCAAAAAGCAGAAACAGCTGTAAAGAGTATAGACAGACTGAATTTAGCTGTGGTAAGTGCAAAGCTTTCTATATCTCCGTGGGAAAGATCGGGTTTGCGTCAGTGCCTAGAAAGGTGCCCTTCGTCTGACATTTTCTTGATAATAAGAGTTTGATAAATCATTAGCCTTGGATTCAGATTTTTAAAGGGACAACGCAAGCACGCATTAGCTGTCACTCATCGTCATTGACCGTCCGTGTTTGGACTGATTCATTTGTACTTGATTAATTAACTGGTCTTGACGATATATAGGTAGGTGTTTACCATTGGTTGAACATTATTTCAGGCACAATAATATTAATTTTACTTTCTTAAAATCCGATCCATTTTTTATACTTAATAGAGGACGGTTCCTTCTATTGAAAAGCTGTTTTTCAAACAGTTTCAAGAACTTCTTAGTTTATTTCGTTAGTAACCGATAGCTGATTAGTTTATAGCCTATGGGGATATGCCTAGCAATTGTTTTGGTGCAGGTACTATGACAGTACGAAAATATGCGCTATCCGATTTCAGTACTATTTAAGGCAAAACAAGCAATTATTTTTTATCTTAAGTTATATATGCTAGTTTTTAACAAAAATTATTTGGATAAAAAAATGCTTTCATTGAGCAGAGCGTAATCACTGAAAAATATTATGGATATTATAAATGTGTTACTATTTTATGATAAATACAATTTACAAACTATAGAAAAAAACACATGGTGGTCAAACAGAACATTTTAACCCGAGCCAGAAGTAACAGAAGCTACTCGTTTATTAAACTTAACTTTATAAACTAAAAGTTAATAAAGGTATATTTTATCGATTGACTCGCCCGCTTTTGAACTGTAGATAGTATGAATGTGTGCATCATGTATTATATGTGGGTGTGGATTTTATATATATATATATATATATATATATATATATATATATATTTGGATGCGTCACTTTCAGGTACTTATATGTCTCCTATACTGCAGTTCAGGTATAATTAATACAATACATTTCTACTTGTTGTTTTACAATTGCATCATTAAATTCTATTACTAATTAAGTCTCCAATAAAATATTGGACAAACAATATGAAATTTAATTCAGTTTTCTCCAACGTGAACTGTGCACGACCACATTGCCACTCTCTGATAATGTGTGATAATAACCCAAAATGAACGCGGTAGCGGCATCGGTCATAAATCTGCGAACAAGCTTGATAAGCCTTTCCGCAATAAATTAACTGGCCACTCCAGTCTTAATTACTTTGTCAACGAAGAATAATTGTAATTGATTTCTGCTCCTCTCGTAGGTCCTTCATTGCCTGCACCATTGCACCACGCAGGCAGTGTGTGGGATATAGAGCAACTTTATATGGTGTTTAGGTACATGCAATAATAAACTCAGCTTAAAAATGAACTATTTGTTTAACCCTTTGTAAACAGTGACATTTTGTAAAACGTTATACATGAAATTGAATTAAAAGCAAACACATTCAATCTGTAATGAAGACTATTCAAAAATGTATGCGCCAATTGCTATAGTACGTAGTTTTACGTCAACCGGCTATATTGTTTTGTGACGCATTGGCACATCTGACGCATTTGCTTGAAAGCAGTCGCGTCATAATCGAAATTGGCATTATCACTGAATATTTGAATATATATGATGTTTCTTCATTCAGAGGTTTTCTTTAAATATAGGCGAAGGAATTTCACCCTCCAGTTTACAAGGCACAATCTCTCTCAACCTACCTTGACCCAAAATAATAGTTCCAGTGATTGCACAGGCTTTAATTACTTGCGCCGCTTGTAATTAATGTATCACTTTGCCGTTTTTCTGACAGAACTGCGATAAGAACATAGGACAGCGGCATAGAATGGCCATGAAGGTCACAGAAAGACCACTCATGTAATTTCAATAAGGAGTGACTCTGGCGACTAGCGTTATTAAGAATAACGTGCACAAAACGAAAAAACACATACAGCGCATACCACACAAATACATTAATAAAGGAGATACGAAAACAGCAAAAAAAAAAAAAAAAAAAAAAAAAAAAAAAGTGAAACGTTCCTTTAAATTAGCTTACACTTCCTTAAAACATATATAATTTATGATGCTGGCAAAAATACACCCAGAAATAAAACGTTTCTTATTGTCAGCAGACTGTTCAACGATGCATTTCTTATTATTTTGTCAGCGTTTTTGATCTTTGTCTGAGCGTGCAGATGGAAGCCCCGCGGAACGGCACGCGCACAAATATTGCCTGAAAGACCATCTAAAACATGCTGACTCCTTGGGAGTACGTTTTGAAATTGAATGTTAAGGGTTGGTCTAAAAGTCCACCATCAAAATCACACAGGTAACACTTGCTGCAGTGCAAGGAAGAACTGGAGGAAGAAAGTAAAAAAAATAAATCAAAAGTAGTAGTAATAGTAGTAAATAAATAAATCAGTAATAGCAGTAGTAAATAAATTATTATTATTATTATTATTATTATTATTATTAATAATAATAACAACAACAATAATAATAATAATAATAATAATAATAATAATAATAATAATAATAAATACCTACTCTCACACTAAGGTGGAAAGGGAATGAGTTTTTCTGCTTTAGAAGACATGAGGTATGCTTGAATGCAAATGGAAATCTGGGACCAGAATTAATTCTGAGAAGAAATCAAATGTGACCAAATTGGTTCAGCACTCGTTTATTACCAGGAAGAACATTGCAGCCAAGGGAGCGGCACAACTTGTAATTCATCTCGTGTCTTTGCTGTGAAACCAGCTAAGCACAAGGAGGAAAGGGAGAACATGCGGCTGGGGCTGGTACACGATGGGAACCATAAGACACTCCTCAGTTACCAACAGCTGGATGATGCAGATGTTCAAAAGAGTGCATCATGCCAGAACATTCATAAAACTGCACATTATATCCTCCAGTATTTTTCCCCAAGTTCAATTAGGTGTCCCAACTAACACCGGCATTATGAAGGCATGTCTGGTATATAAAACATATGTCTGGAATGAGGGGCCACTTCATTGGAGACTGTAGATCTGCTTCATGTTGTTGAGACTGATGGTGATGAGCAGAGCACGTGGGTCCTTTCTTTTCTTGCGAACGGTGATATTACCCTGCAGCTCCTCACCTGCAGCATGGCAAAGCAATGAGACACCCCAGGTTTCCCATAATTCAGTATTACAAAAAAACACAGCATTTTGAAAGAAAGCATGTAGACATCTACAACTTCTATTAGTGATGCTGTTTAACCCTTTCACATGTTTTCACTGGACTAGCTGCCTTGCCCTAGGGCATTTCCTTGATGGTCCAGTACTTCTTAGCACTGTTTCCACAAATCAGACACATTGAGAGAAGACAGGAATGAAAGCTTAGTACTTTGATGAAGAAAACTTCAGAACGTGACACTCTTTGTGAAACCTCAAAACTTTATGGTTGTTCATTACATACTGCTTCAGATACAAAAACATGAATCTTGAGCACTGCCTATGTTTTGACCCTTGAGAAGTATCCTCTCAAGTGCTCCATCGTGCACACTTTTTTGATATGCAGAATCTCTGACTCGTATAGACGTATAGAAACATCCAGATAGCATTCAGCTGCACATATGATTACAGTAGATGCAATGCACGTTTGGCCCTGGAGATACTACAGCAGATAATTAGGTTGATTTACTGCACATGTGACTGCCAGGGTAAATGAATGTTAATTCAATCAACAAACAATAATTTTGCCCCCCCCCCCCCTGCAATTCTCTGATCTGATGGCTGGTGGTGGAAGCATGACAAAGGAGTTCTGGCAATCATCCTGATTCTTCCCAGCACCTAGGCAGTGTGCTTTCTGTCAAGCATTTGACAACCAATTCTCTCCTGCTACTGTGTGAAGGAAAGCAGGAGGCCAGTGTTTACCACTGGGGTGTAGCTCCACACGCATTTCCACAAGCAGAATTAACACTGTCAGATCTGCAGCGGGCACAGTGATGCTGTCAAGAGAAATACGTTTCAAAGAGAAGAGAGCTACACGCAGTGTTATAAGCCGGCTTCCTACCAAACCTTCAGCTTTTTCCTCAGCGACAATGGAAGCTTTCACTGTTCAGCTCTGTATTTTATAATTTGTACCTTTCGTAAGTTTGCAAATCACTCACATAACTTTCTAAAAAAAAGAGAGGAAAAAATAATAAACCTTATTCATCTGTAATGTAAAAACAGACCCCATATATTATAGGTAATGAGAATTTCATGAAGTTATGCTCTTGTGCGTTCAGCCAAGATTGTACATTTATTAATGGTTTTGCAACATTTCAGTAAAATGTATGTGCTAATTATTGACGGCACAGGCTGAAATATTTTTTTTTAAGTGCTACAAATCAACAAAAACAATGCCCTGGCCACCAATGATAAAACACTTCTGAGTGAAGCACACATTTCAGTAGATGGAGAATTTCTGGCACAATCCAAAAAGATCTGGTAGACCATGCAGTCATTTGACGTATAACATATAAGAAAAGGTCTTCCTGTGTAATCCATCACCACACTTAACTCTGTATATCATCAGCGGTATTTAAAGCATTGGGTTATTTAAGGTTTCGATACATGCATTTTCTTATTAAAATGTTAAGATTTGTTCAATTCCCCCATAATATGATACCCATCATAAATTCAGCAATTTTGTCCTCATTTTTACAAAGAAGTGAGAATAAGCCATGTAGCCTTTTAGATTATCATTACCATGGAATCACAGAATCAAACTTAAACTAACTAGTACTAACTGACATTACCTTTGACTTATTAGGTATACAGTGGGACCCCTCATATCCACAGTTTACCCTGGACTGGAAAATTCCAGAAGGAAACGGTTCATAAGTTTCAAACCGAGCCAAGTACACAATTCATCTCACTTCATCCCCATTCCCACTCTTCCCCACAGACCTGACTGCCTCCAGCGTTCTCCATCGCATCGTTGCCATGTTGTTTATGACACAGTCTGTACTATAAACATGCAGAAAAAGTACGATTCTCATCTCTCCATCATCTCTTGAGGATTAGACTAAAACGTCAGAATCCCTTTCATTCAAGGGAGAGAGAGTACAGTAATGTACAGTGCTGTATAATTATGTACTTTATTATTACTGTATTTAATGTTCATAAGGTCTCATTGCGCATAACAGCGATTTTACACTGGCATACAGGAACTAAGCCATACCTGAGTTGTACTGCGAAAAGAGACCAGTTACAATATGGTTCCAGACTGGAGAGAGGTCAGCTCGGTCAATGAGTTGCTGAATTTGAAGAGCGACAGTGACTGTTTACACAGTGTACATCATGATTTACCATGTGCTAATTTCTGCTAGCACATCTCAGTGTTATGTTAGGATGAATCACTAACAGAATTACCATTCTCTTGTGTAAATTTGCATTAAGTAATCATTCCATTCAGCTGTTCTGGTACTTTTTTTTAAAGTAGGTGGTTGTAACTTTTCAAGTTCCACATTATCATGAATGTGTCAATACATCACAATGAGCAATAGTACAAATAATGAATAACATACAGAATATGCCATTTTTTTCCTTCAGTTAATCCAGGCATAGACCCAGATCACCAGTATCTCTGTGTATTTTGATCAATCAGATATTAGTGATGCAACCAGCTTGGTTTTTTCATGCTTTTGGCCCTGATAGTAAGCAGGCTCCGATCAGAATGAGTACAGCTCAGATACAGCGGTAATTTACAATGGAAAACCGTCAGCTCACAGCATGGCTGGGATACGGCTCAGTTCTTGGTGGCAGTGGGAAAAGCGCCATAACTTATCACTTAAACTTTACCATATGTATATACACAAAATTCATAGTATATGTTGGAATTGCAGTTCACTATTATACTCAATTTCGCCCCTTCCACAGTAGGTCTTGGAATGTATGAGGATATTGGGGACTACTTCTTAAAATTCTATCATTTTCCCTGAATAGGCACAACTGTTGCAGTTTCAAGATCAGAAAACACAAAACTAGTTAAAATGTTTGTAACCAATCAACCAGAATATTAAGATGTATATTAATTTCTTCAATTCTTCAAATAACTTACTAGAACAGAGTCTGATGTCACACTAGTTTTAAAAACTAGAGAAAATTGATATGTTACGGTAATAAGTATGTGAAAATTACCCACATTGTGTTGTATAATGAATTCATAAAATTTCGGCTTTGTCCCCCCTCTTTATTTAGAACAATTCTGTAAACAAGCAAATATGCCTAGCCAATAGATATTGTGCAAATGTTACTATAATTAGTAGCATGGACTGAAAGTTTAGAATGCAATGTTGATAATAATGCAAGCAACTGCATAGTCCAAAAAATCTTAGACACTACAGCATAGGCTGCAATGTATTCCATACATTAATTCTGGTCCCAGTTGCTAGTCACTGATACTAAAAACCCACATTTCTATCCAATTAAGGGACGAACGGTTACAAATCATGCGAGTGTCCTGATTAGGTAGTTCTGTTGGAGACCCCGACACAGTGTACGTAGTGCATGTATGAAGTGTATAGATGTGTACGAAAATACGGTATGAATCGGAATTCAAAATGGAGCGGTTCACGATCCACCCAGAACCATGTGATGCATTCAGTGTCGGTCAGTTGAAGTACATCAAGATAAGGGTGTCTGTATTCGTCCAACTCATAGCGCAAATACAGTACATGCACTGTGGCTTAGCTTTGAATATATTTATATATTTCTATATACTGATGCATTAAATAATTCATATATGTATAATCATATAAATTAGTCACATTCATTTTGGACTGCAACATTTGTTTAAAAATGCATGCATATTAGAAAGTATTGTTTTGTTACATGTTCAGCGTTCTGAAAATTGACTTAATACAGCCCCCCAGAGCACATAGTGAAAAATGCACTTAAGTCAGTGGAACACTGCGTGTAAGGGTCATTTACATGCTTCTCCACCCAAAGTGCGTATCTTGCCTAAGCAGACTTAAACCCCACACTTAAGTTGATGAGAGAATATGCTTTTTTGGCTTATGCACATAGAAAATGGACCCCATTATGTCCACATTTTAGGATCCTTTGTATATCATAGAAAGTGAACCTAAAATCGAAAACCACTTTTTACTTACAGAGGGGACAGTCAATCAGAAGTTTTCTATATTTAAGAGCATCTCTTTGAGAAACTCTCAAGTACTTGCCTGACCCAGCCATCACTATCAAGACTCATACCTAGCTGTGTCTTTAAATCAACATCCAAGAATGCAATAGAAAACATGGCTGAAGGTCAGGGAAAGAAATCTTTATTGAATCTTTAATTTACTTCTATACGCCCAATAAAAAAAATTACTTCCTCACAAACACTTATCAGATATGCATGACTTTCTACATAGCCAACCCGAATCATTTTGCAGATATAGCAGGCTATGAAATGAACCAGAACCCACTGAATCCACTTCATATTACCTCTGCAGGGCTGTAGGGAAGCTGATGTGACCAAGAGTGGGTGGAACAAACACACCCCATCAATCACTGTCACATGGCCCAGAGGACTGGCGATTCCTGTGGGTTCCAGTACCCAGGCAACACTCCTCCCCCCAGCCCATGCCAACCAGTGTTCATCTCCCACTGAACTGACAACAATCGACACCAGGCAGAGAGCAGACAGGGGGCCTGATGTCCTGGTAGCTGGGAGAAGGTGCAACGCCAACCCTGCAGTGGCACTCTTCACGGAGCATACCGTCATTTTATCACTCTCTGGAGCAATTTTACAGTATGCTCCGTGAAGAGTGCCACTGCAGTGCTGTAAAACAGCAGGTTGGTGTTGCACCTTCTCCCAGCTACCAGGACATCAGGCCCCCTGTCTGCTCTCTGTACAGAAAAATGTCTTGTGGTTCTAACAGGGCCATTAGTCGAAAACGCTGGCTTTTTACGAACTAGCTACGATGACCTTCGCATCGGTTAGACGCATACTTGTCAAGAAGATTTATGGGATGTAGAAGGGTCATGGGACACGCTTGAGCTCCACAGGAGAATTTCAGTCTAACTCAAGCTTGTCTATGTCACAGCTCTCATCCACCCCAGCAGCAAATACTGTGTCCATAACTGTAAATATAAGCACCAACTCACCTCTGTCTGTAAATAATACAGGATGGGCAAAGAGTAACTCCTGAAGGCTCCCCCCCATTTTACCATCGGCAGCACACCACTATTTATATAATTAGAAGAAAATGTATTTATTAAACTGCTAGCCAGCAAATCTCACCGTTTCATTGCTGCAACTTTGATAAACAATAGAAAATCAACTGCAATCAAACTGCATAATTACTCGTAGAAAAAATTACTAGGATCTTAAATAAATGAACAAGGAGTCATAACTGAAACATGTTAATTTAAAAAATACATTGTTGCATATACATTTTTCAGAAACCACACCCACGCCACTGTATCCAAAGGAAATCAAGATGTAAAGTTAGTCGCCTTTACAATGACTTTGAGTCGATTCCCTCCAGAGACAAATGCGGTAGTTTCCAGTCCCGCGTGGCCGACTGCTACAGAGCAGGAGGTCAGTCTGCAGGACCATGGCGAGTAACCAGCAGAGGGTGTTAAAATGTAATCTCTCTTTAGCACCCCAAGAGAGGCCTTAGGATCACTGCAATGTTGGGCTGAAGAAAGTGAGCTCTTTAAGGTGATTTAGTACCTTCTGGAAGATTTCACTGCTTTCCCTAAGGCTCTGGGTACTTTAATCTTACTTTACGCTGCTGCAGTTTTTCTCTTTCGAATGCCTTCGCATGTATGACCACGTAACGACACTTGACCACAGGATGACACTGACATTGAGCACTATTCTGACTTTCACTTAAAGGCTGATAAGTCACTTTTGCCATTGCTGCACTTTAAATGAAAACATATGCTTTGAATTAATATACTTTGAAGAGGAAATGCACTAAACTTTGACAGTGTCACTAGCTGTTACTGGATGAGTGGATCACAGCTGGTAGTTGTCAATTTCATATTAGTCCATGTAAAAATTATTTTAAAAATATGCAACAATTTTCAGTTAAGAAATTAGTCATGGACCAATAGTAAAGATAAGCACCAATTATGATAAACACAATAAAATTTATACAGTTAGAGAAAATTATGTCTATAGTATTTGAATATTAACAGTACCCCCACGCTGCCTTTTGGGGTGTGCCACATCGAGATATCTGATGTCGCAGAGAACTGAAAAGAACCTGTTCGATAGTTACTGTTTAGTCTAAAATTCACGCCATAACTCTGTTCTGGATAAACGGTAGAAAGATGGATGGATGGATGGATGGATGGATGTATGGATGGATGGATGGATGTAACATTCTGATTCATGAACTGTAAGTTATACTAGAACTTTTGCAAGCTGTTTTAAACTAACTTATTTGTAATTTATTTTTACTTTCCTCACATACTGAAAACAAATGTTGCCCCTGAAGGCTTCAGCTCAGAGAATTTATTAAAAACACAACTGTTTTGCAACCTTAACCTTAAAGGGGAATCACTTCTGAAGACTAGCCTGAGCAAGGCCAGAGGCTTAAATCACCCCCTCTCCACGGTTCTGACAGATAGTCATGCTAGTGCACACCTGTAACAATGTTACACAACAGCTGGCAGACTAGAGTCAGAACTTTTGAACCACAGATGAGCCAGACCAATAAGGCCAGAACAGCTGCTCATATCAACATCAGTCAGGCCTGGATCTCTTCTTTTAGCTAACAAACCTGTTACTCCAATGCTTCAAAGCAATTTACTGCTACAGGAAGGTGTCCCTTTTTATGTGCACCACTCAGCCCCAAATTCATCAATATTTGCATGGGGAGTGACTTCAGCAGACTAGCATCTCCATTTGATGAATATTATGGCTGTGGGGATACTCTGTCTTTTGAGACTGTCATCAAATTGGCATTATGAATGGATAAGCAAGCATCCATACCCTCCCAACATGATGAAGGATAAGCTTAAACAGGTCATGTGACCTCAAGCTTGGGAAGCTTCCCAATAACGAGAGGGGAAAGCAAGTCATACAGCATAAACAAATAATCCTGAAATGCAAATCACACAGCATAAACAGATAATCCTGAAATGCAAGTCATACAGCATAAACAGATAATCC
>JAODLC010001943.1:0-29236 GCA_026781145.1 Hippopotamyrus pictus | reverse complement strand
TTGAGTAATTAAGTTACTTTTCAGACACAGTAACTAGATAAGTATTTTAAATACAACATTGATTAAGTAATTAGTAACTTTTTTAAAGTAACTTACCCAACACTGAATGAATGTGGTGATGTCATACAATGAAGACTGCAATTGGTTAAAGAAGTGAAATGGAAGCTCCTCCCTTGTCCCAGGGACACATCCATTTGGCAAGATCAGGACGTACATGGAATTTCCACATTCTCCCTGTCTTCCATACAGATGCTACAGTCTAGAAAAATATGTGTAGGTGAATTAGTGTCTCTAAATTGCTCATTGTGTGTGGGTACCCTGTGATGGACCATTCTTTGCGCCATGCACTTACTCAGATAACCTCCAGGCTGGTTATGAAAAATGGATGAAATCCTTTGTGCACAAACAACAGCTAATCAATCGCACACAGTAACTCACAGTTAGAAACGCTAGCAGGATATGGCTGGTGGCCACTAATCACCCCAAACAGAAGCATTGCCTGTCTTGGCCCAACAAAATAAGATACGATACTGCTGCCTTTCATCAGTTCCTGTGTTCCTGGGGCTCTGATATGAGGCTGTATGCATGTAAAATTCATTTGTCATTCAACATCATGGGTAAAGAGCTCTCAGCTAAAAAGAGACAGATGGCTATTGAGTTACACAGATCACTCATCCATCCATCTTCCAACTGCTTATGTTGGTCAGGGGCATTAAGGGCCTGGAGTCTATCCCAAGCAGAATAGGATACAAGCCTGTGGTATATCCTGGATGGGATGCCAGTCTATTGCTGGGCAAAAGAATAAATGCGTTTACACACTATGGGCAATTCAGAGACACTAATGAGCCTAAGTACATGTCTTTGGGCTGCAGGATGAAACTGCAGCATGTCGAGGAAATTTTACAGCTCCAAGAGAACACACAGCCATAGACTCTCAAGGACTCCTTGAGATATGAAGTAACAGTGTTACCCACTGAGCAATCATGCCATGCCCTACACAAATCAGAAAATGAATATTAAAAATACAAAAATAGTTTAAATACCAATATACATACTCAGGGTAATAATCAAAAAGTTTCAGAACTATGGAACAATTGTTAATATGTGAATATTGTCCCCACCCGCAGTGAGAAAGATGGCGAAGGCAGCAAAGAAGAACCCAAGTGTCACGTTGAGTGTTCGATTGGGTAGCGGGGAAGCAGATCCGAGAGACGGGAGTCCAAAAAACAGGGTTTTATTAACAACACACAGGACAAACGTCAATGAAGGATCTGAGGATACAAACTCTGACGTGGACTTAAATACACATGACTAAGGACGGAAATGCAGAACAGCTGAGAACAATCAGGAATTCACATGAGGTAACGAGGGGGGCGTGGCACATGGATGGATCGCACAAGCAGGTCATGACACCAAGGATTCCAGTTTCCGAGTTGTACAGTTTAGTGGAACCTTTAGTGGAAGTTACCAAGTCTCAAAACTAACTGTTTGATGCTACCTCTGATGCCACTCCATTAGCTCTTTGGAAGAGTTGCACAAAAGAAGCCCTTACTGAACACAACCCACGAATTGCAGTATCTGAACTTTGTTATTGGAACTATGACTGGAGTGTTTTGATCAGATGTGACCAAAGTGGAACTCATATGCAACATTTACATGGTTGTCATCAAAGGAGGGTTGAATATCAAAAGAAAGTACCCTATACCCACAGTAAAATGTGGAGGGTGGATTGATGCTTTGGGGCTATTTTTTACTAATGTTCCCCAGCTTTTTGTTAAGATCAAAGACCTCTACAACAACTGTGAATACTGTGCAATAACTTGGCAAAACAATGCACATCTGTTTATATTAATATTTAGATAGGATGTTTTCCTTTTCTTTTAACTGTATGTTTTATTTTATTTATGTATGTGATAATTAGATATATGTACATCCTATGGATTGCTCTGCAAATTTCATCGTGCAAGAAAAGCGTAATGAGTGAAAATGTTGCCAAAATTATTATCTTTTTAATTATTTAAAAATTGAAAGGATATTATATGTCACCCAGGTAAGAAAAGCCCTAACGGCCAGGGTATTGATAGATAAAGACAGGCTCACCATCAGAGTGAAAAGAAGAGCTCATTTTGAAAAAAGGCAGATCTAGAAGCAAGGCAGTGTGTAGCATACCCTCTGTGACAACACGCAAAATCAAAACTGCTGTTGGACACCCATGAGACCCTCAGTGACTAGTTTTGATGCCTCTTGCTTTTCTCAAGGAATTTATAATTAGGATTTTATTCCTGGATGCTGCTATTTCGGTCAGTTTCAGTTGTGAGACAGGCCTGCTGCGGGTAGGGCCACCAAAGTGACATTCGCCTCCCAGTTTCACATTTCAGTGAGGTTTGGCGTGATGGTTATCTCCACTAGAATGAAGAATGTTGGTGCAATTCAGAGTTATCTGTTTTGTGCCATTACTTTCTAGCACAATATATAAATAAGATGAAGGTCAACTACTGAGCGAATGGCTTCTGATTTTGTGCACAACTTTAAGTTATTCTGCAGCATTAGAACTGTAACTGCCAGACACTGCAAAAGCTTCTTTTCTCAAGCAGTCAGAGCTCTCAACTCACTGCCACCAAAGTTGATATGTTGAACGTTAAGCCCACAACACTACAAACTGGACTTTCACACTATGCTTATTTGCACACCTCAGTTGAATATTTGCTCAAATATGTCTGCCTCATGCCAAATATGCACTTGTTATAACTTGCAAGTCTGTCTTTTTCACTTGAACTCTAATTGCACATGACCACTTTGTATTCTGTTCATAAAAATTTAGTTAGATTTATTATTTATGTGAAACTTCTATTTGATATTTTTTGGTACTTTTTAATCTTTATAATTCACCATGTGGGACCTGTGTGGAACGACATTTCAATATACTGTATACTGTGTATATTGTTGTATTGACAATAAACCAGTCTTGAATCTTGAATGTAAATTACTTTGTGTCTTCCTCCTTTTTGTGTCTATGACCCATAGTTTTACATTTTAAATGTTGACCTTTACTGGAGTGTAATATCTGTTTGCAAATGCATAACCTGACACTAATATGCATACATACAATGAAGTTGTAGACTGTATTTAACAGTAATTATTAAGAACAACATTCCTCATCATATCTTTAGGAACATTCATTTAATTGAATATATGTTGTTTTGCTGGGGCTGCATTTTATACTTGGTTTCATAATTTGTAAATATAACACCATATCAGTGAAGTTACATTGAAAAAGGAAATTAATTTTATAACGTGTGGCACAAGGTAGTATAATGGTCATCTTTGATTATTGCTATTGTCATAAAACTTCCTTGTTTATCCTTTCCAAACATCACTTAAAGTAACTGCTTATGTTACCTTTCCTTTGTGCCAATGATTCTATATAGAGATACAAACTCAAATGGACACACATTCACACAACTTGTTTTTCAAGGTTGTAATGGCATTCACTTATCCTAGTCCTTCTCATAGTTATCCCATAGTTTTCCATATTAGTCCTCTTTCCCCTCTGTTATTTTT
This sequence comes from Hippopotamyrus pictus, assembly GCA_026781145.1. Lineage (NCBI taxonomy): Eukaryota > Metazoa > Chordata > Actinopteri > Osteoglossiformes > Mormyridae > Hippopotamyrus > Hippopotamyrus pictus. Next base: position 25,675 of record JAODLC010001943.1, on the reverse strand, counting down.
CCTGCCTCCTAAATAGAAAGCAACTGGAGAAACTGGAGACACCTGCTTCCTGAACAAGTGACATCCAGTGCCAGATGCCAACAGTGTACTCTGCCCAGAGCCTGACACTGCCACAGAGCAGCATCCTGACAAGCAGGCCTGCTTTAAGGCTAGAAACCCAGAAAGAGCAGATCACATATGGCAGCAAACAGGAAGGTAAATCAAATATTGATGGTTATCATTAGTATCATTGAATTTCACAGGTCCAGCCCACTACCAATAATGTAGCGATTAAAAGATGGTCTACTGTATAGCTGTAAAGCAAGGAGGCTGCAACACATTATACTAAGCTATAAAATAAGTCCAAATGAATGTTCCAAGTAATGCAATCAACATATACAAAATAGGGGCTTCCAATTAAAAAAATATGTATCTGTAACAATACATTAAGAATTAAAGCAAATTTCATAAACTTTCAAAGCACAAGAATTATTTTTGTTGTAGGGTGTAAGGTAGGAGATAAGACAGCAGATCAATTGTAACTTTCAATTTAATGTATCAGTGATAAAATTAAGTTTTCATAAATGAGTTTTCATTTATGTGCTGATGATTTCATTTATTTGCTCAAATCTACACCTTATTCAGACACTGTTCATATTACTTATTGGGTTGTTTTCTTAATATCATCGATTATAAATGGTTTGTCTGTAAAACTTATGAAAACTCCACTGGAAGGTAACATTATGGATAAAAATATCATGGCAGTCCTTAACTTTGTGGACTTCAACTCAAAGTTTTGCAGTCAGCTGGAAACATTTTTGACACAGAACTGTTCTTTTAACATGTGCTTTATCATCCATGTTAATGTCTTATCCTAAGTTTACTTCCTGTAGCTGATCAGTATTGAAAAGCTAAGGCACTGTCTTAATATTCAACATTAATTTGTCATTTTTCTGCAGCTTCCTAGTCTATTGCAATGCCTAGAGATATTTTAACATGTTACTGCAACAACTACACATAGAAACACTGAAATTCATGAAAAATACAATCCGTCTTTCAATTATTACAAACACAGCTAAAACATAAATATAATGTGTTTTGTAAAAGTCTTAAACAGTCAGAGAATATTAAATAATCTTCATGTTGGCATAAAACCGATACTTATGATGTCTGTAAATGTGTGCTAGTGTAACAATTTCAAGACCGGTATGTGCTGCTGTTTTGTTCATTAACTAAACTGAGAGATAGTTACATGAATTGGTTTTTCTAAAGCATTCGTAGTGTGGACTCTGCAGTGGACTGACATCCCATCTGAAGTGTCCTTTGCCATATGCCCGGTGTTCTCACATTCCAAGCTCACTGTAAAAGACTGCACTGAGTATTTGGCTATGAAAAGCAGAAGTACATTCTTTAGGTTACTTCATCACCGTGTAATCCATTTTACAGTGTGGAAAATATTATCTACATTATAACCACATCATATTTCTTCTAGTGTGTCCTGGTGTCCTTCCTGTTAAATTCAGGATGGATGACAGATTCTTAACCTTAATTATTGAAAAGCATTAAAAGATTGGAGCCCTACTTATCTAACTGAGCTGAGTAACATGTCTAATCCAAATCACAGAGAGTCAGAGATTTCAAGCTTTCATGCATTTCCAAAAATGCGTTGAAAACAAACATTCTTGTGTAAAATTCCTACCATGTATATAGGCAAACATATGTGCTGCTTCCTCAGTTTCGGTATTTAAAACTGCCTTACTCCAGTAACTACCATGGGTTCGGAGCACAGAGGCACTTATTGAAGGAAAAAATGGGCGAAAAACTAGCAAGGGCAGGGAGTGGGGAGGTTGAGGTCAGCCGAGGAAGGAAAATTGGATCCTTTCCTCAGCAGACAGCCAATAATCCTAGGTCACCTGGGGTTCAGACAGGAGGTGGCAGTGCCCTCTGGGCAATCGTCTTCAGGTTAGTTTATGGTCAGAGCTCTTCCTACCCATAATGCATGTTTTGAGCTGTACTGGGAAAGGTGATCCCCCCTCTCTTTCTGGGTGTTTAGAGGCTACCAGTCCCATCCTATTGGCATTCCTCACCAGCAGTTTTACGGCCACCCATGGAGATATGGCTGTTGCTATCCAGTGACTTGGTTCTGATTATCCTTTCTGGGTGGATCTTTGTGCATTCGTGGTGTCACAAAACATATTATTATTTTATAGCAAAGCTTACTAAAAATAATACTGCTGGTGCCACTACACACACACACACACACACACACACACACACACACACACACTCACAAAACAATACCTCCAGCAACATGTATGCACCTGTTATTGAGTTTCTAATGTTTTTAGCGCTTATTCTGGGTGGGTTGAACAGTCTGCTGTTTAAGAGGTCTTTATTGCCTCTAAGATTATACTTTAATACTTCATACTTTTAAATCATAAAACTTTTAATTGCTATCATGCATATTTATTACTGTTTTGTTAAATATAAATTATTTTAAGTGCATCACAAAAACACATTAAAGACATAAAAATGAATTAAATGAAATATCACAGCATTAACGTTTATTTTATTTGACAGATGCTTTTGTCCATAACTAAGTACAAGGTAAGTGGCCAGTGGCAAAGGGGGGGGCATTATTTAAATACAAAGGTTTATGTATTGAATGAAACCAAATGAAATATTGGTCATCCCAGCATAGATGTGGCTAGGCTGAGATTCCAACGAATACCCAGGTATAAGTGTAAGTAGTATTGAAGCAACAGCTACTAATATAAATAAAGGTCTCACTTGTAATTTTTGTATCCTCTTTTGCAAATTATGGGATGTTCAGTGATACAGTATTTTTAAAACAAATCTTATATGGACATTTTATGATTGTTGATATTATATGATTGCTGTTGCAGTCACCTAAGAGAAAATGAATAGACTGAAGAAGGTATTCAATTTTATAGCATTTTTCATATTGGTGAAGCAAGTGAGTAGCCATACCTGTTGAAAGTTATTCTGCTGGGTACTTTGTGGAAAATAACAGAATGTCTCTCAAAAAATTGTTAAGCTAACTAGATGGTTTTTCTACTTTTTATTCCCTTCAGATATAAAGGTAGGATTTTAGTTTCTTGTCTGGAATTTTTTTACGCTAGCTCTGCATGGTAAAAGTTTTCATCACCTGCTTTTGGGTTGAATAACGGTTTGTTATTTATAATAACATCTACCAATGGACTTGCATCTCCGAGGACTATCCGGCTTGACTTAGTGCTTTATTTAAATACACAGCACATTCTTTTGTGCTTTGCTTTTTCCCAACTTCAAAAGCAGTATAAATACACATAAATGATAAAAAACATCTACCCATGTTGAGGACAAAATAAACCATATGTCTCTCCTTTTTACAGTGTTCTCCATTGAAGACTGACATTTCCAATTCAGTTTCGAAAAGAGAAATGGGACCATTTTCAGTGGAAGTACTTTCTCTTACTTGGCTAAGAAATCATCATCTATGTGTATCAGTAATGGCTGCATGTGATCTACAGCCTCATTCTTTGTTACTTCTTCTCATAAATAAACTCTATTTGTGATAGAGTCTTCAGCCACTGGGCTTCTAGGCTATGTCTGCCTGGCAGCATATGTGAGGGATGCTCCCTCGCTCTCACTGTATAAATAAAAACTGAAGACCTATTGTTTTACTTTAGCTTAACATAAATATTTCTACTGGTGCAACAGTATGAGCTGCTGTAATTTTTGTTGTTGGTCTTTATGTCACTTTCTTCTCCATACACTTGGATGTCCTGTACATAGGGCTTGAAATGAACCTAACTAACTCGCCTGAGGCAAGATATAAGGAGAGAACAAAAAAACAGCACTAACCAACCGGATAGTAAAAAAATATATATTGATTTATTTTTTGCTGAACTGGTCCAGGTGGCTGGTAGCAAATATTCTTTGGGTCCACCTCTACTTGTATAGCAACTGAATATATACCATGGCTATAGTGGACCACAGGCAGATGCTGGTCAGGAAGCCTAATTTGCTAAGAAGATTGAGATGATCTCAGACACTGGTGTAGCTCACAGATACAGTGACAAAAACACACACTACTTTCTGGCCTACTTATTTGCTCAGGAGGGGTTGAGCAGTCAGCTGACTTTGGGTTTTGAGAGTTTTTCTTTCCTCCTATAAAAGTATTGTTTCCTCTCCACTTCTCAAAACATGTTCCTTCAGCCCATTAACTGTCAAGGTCATTTACACTCATTCTGATACTACAGATCCACTCGACAGCAGAAATAATTACATCATTCGCCATTTATATACATGCACTCTCAAAATCTCCTCAAAATATGAGGAGAAAAAAACCTTTGAATGCCTTTGATTAATTGGTTTGAAATGACTGATGCATGATCTGTAATACATCTTTGGCACGAATCAAAGTTGTTGGATTTCCTTTTTTTCCCAGCTGCACCTCACTGAAAATTTCTCTTTTCATCATTTACAGTAGTGTTGTAATGAATTTCACTGGGTTTAAAGCAATCACACTCTTGACAGAAGTCTGGGCTGATCATAAAAAAATGCAATAAAAGCCAACAAGCATCGGCAAATTCCAGTTGTCACCTAGTTAGTGTTATAATAGTGATACCTATCAGTTTGACAGTATCGCAAATTGTTTTTGGCAGCTGTACGTCAGGCAAACCCAAATTATCTCAGCATCATAGTTGTACTGATCATTTTGTAGTATTATCAGTGAAGCCTGGTGTAATTATTGGGCTCTGGATGGAGGGGCACACAGATTTTAACAGGAGTACAGGAGACAGAGCAAAGCCTTGCTGCTACCTAAACACACTGTGAAGGGGTTTAAAATGTGTTTGATTAGACTGAGAGCTTTATGAATATTTCTCTTCTCTTTGATTTCCAGACTGGTTTCCCATGTTTTAGGTGGAAGAAAAATGCTTCTTTCTCAATTTGAACTTTGTAATCTTCTCTTCAAGGTGAAAGTGGCTTTATCCAAAGCTGCCAGAAGAGACTGGAGATCCTATCTAGAAAAGATAATTTGGTGTATAATTAAAGGGTACGAAGAGCTCAGAAAGAACTAAATCTGTTTGACCTTCTGTGTTCTTCTGAAGGTAGAGATCTGTGGTTTGCAGTAAATAAACAGAGTTAGGTTGACACCTGAATCAGTGATCTAAAATTCAGTTCACAGTGCCCATTTGTATTACATGTAATGTAAATTTATATAATTATATAATATAAACATTAATTTTAATAGACTTTTACTATACTATTAAATAATATACTATTATTTTTTATGTAAACATGAGACATGAGTCTCACCTTTAGCTTTGTGAATATTTAGGTAAAAAAAGCTGTTTACCCCTTACTTTAAAAAAAGGAAAACAACTTTGATTAATGTTGACAGTTCATACAAGTCAAATGCTTATTCCCACTTTAGTCATTTTTAAAGATAAAAATAAAATATTAAAAAAAAATTTTAAATTGAATTAAATAAAGCTTTTTATGCCATAGTGCCAGAAGGATTTAATTGCAGGGTATTCACTCAACCATCCATCCATCTACCCATCCAATCTCTTATCCTGCTCAGGCTCACTAGAATCACATGGTAGGCCTATTCATGTGCATAGCCACTTTAATTTACCTGCACTTCAAGGGTTGTGAAATTGACTTCCAGGAATCTCTTGTAGGCAAGGATTGAGAACACTAGTACTATTCTAGAACCAAACCTACTGCATGCTAAGTTATTGAAATCATACTTGCAGCTGACTAAAGGCAGGTAGTCATTTTCATTCATTTTCTCGATTGAACTGTATGCCCACACTCCTATTACTTCAGCTAGTAGCCATATGATATTGTAAAGGAATTTGTATTTTAGAAGGCAGATCAATCACACAAGTGCTACAAGAAGAAGTGGGAGCCTTATTTTTGTTAAAATAATAATTAAAAATGTTAACTGAATTATATATTTATTTTCAGGTAATGAGAGGTTCTTTAAAAACAATATTTCAATTGCTTGTCAAAAATTCTACCATGGACAAGTACATTGAATGTTGAGTAATCTTTGGGTCTATGTTGAGTTATGGATTTATGGAGAGTTTAAATCTGTGGTGTTAAACTCATTTCAGTCAATAGGCCACATTGGACCCTATCCAATCTCAAGCGGAAAAGACCAAAAAAAGAGGTCTATACTGGGCTAACTGTTTTTCCTCATTGTAAGAATTATGATAGCAAGGAACGTTTTAAAATCATAAATAGACTGACTGTAAATGACCAACAAATGATCATCAGACTCCAATGCCTATTTAAAAATGTTCATTTTCCAAAAGTATCAATAGTTAGTTAATTATAGGCTATCCTTGCAAGAAATCAAAGAAAAATAATGATGCTGATCGATATGTGATTACTATTATAATACCAGATTAACACTAGCAACAAAATCTGAAAGTTCAAGTAAAAAGAACCTTCTTGTAATCTCAGTTACATTAACCTAAACTTATAGCTGCCATTCAGTGCATTTAATGTAATTAATAACCACACATTAAATGTACAAATTAAATGTGGGGGAATGAGCTCAAATGGTAGAGCGCCCATTTAGCATGGGAGAGGTAGCAGGACAGATGCCCGCATTTTCCAGGATTTGGGTGGCAGTGGTGGCCTAATGGTTAGAGATGTACACCTGAAAAATTGCTGGTTTGAACCCCTGACCAGAAAAGGACCACTGTGATACCCTAAGCAAGGTACTGCCTCCAAACACTGATCTCCGGGCGCTAAATTACAGTAGCTGCCCCCTTTAGTCATGATGTGATATATGGGTTAAATACAGAGGACATATTTTATTGTTCTGCACTGTGTGCTATGGTGTGCCAGCAACTAATCACTTTCCCTTAATTTGCCAAATAGTGAGGAATAAAGAAAACACATGAAAATAGTAAATGTCTGAATGCCTACAGCTGCATTTATTTTCAGACTTATACTGGCCAAAGCCAGGCGGCTATCTGTAGCACAATTACTGAGCCTCAAACTCCCCATCAGAGTACTTAGGTAGCTGGCTTTCACAGTAGCATTACAGGTCTCCGCACTATGATTAAAAATGCATTGCTGTTCTTTCAGTCCAGCCAGCAAGTCATTTATTTTGTCTATTTTCGCTTGCAAGCTGGGGTGTTTTTCTGTACAGTGAATCTAAAAATGATGCTGAATATTGTATTCTTTCCGATCCTTTCCTTAAAGCCATATTGTAAAATCATTTTTTGGGCTAGAATGAGAACCATTATCAGGTCATACTGTTTGCCTGTGCTGATTTGAATAATTGAACAAATAAGTAAAATGCATGGGTGCACACATAGAATATCTGATGATAGGTTCTTTTAAATGGTGAGCTTTACTGAAGATTGAAACAATGAAACAGTGACATTTTAAGCTTTTCCGATGATTTAGATTACCGATAGGTCTTCATATGTGTGCTGTTTCTTTGCCTATGAAAACATGTTCTTTCCGCACTTGATAAGTGTTGGAACTAATGTGTAACCAAGTAACGTTTTACTGTAATTACCGTAATGTAGCTAATCACCTTTTCAAATTAAATAATGGATTTAAAAGTATTGAAATTGAAATGGGCTCATTGTTTTTGTCTTGTGTGAAAATATTAATGGACAAATGCAGCCTATTCCCCTAATTTCCTATTTATGATTGAAGGTCATCCAACCATATAGTGGTGCAATGAATTTATGATATTAGGTGCAGTGATACATAAAATTTGACAGGTGTATTGTCTCATACTGCCACCGCAGCAACACTAAAATAATATAACTACCCAGACAGCATACATGCATAGGCACAATGAATCCTCATTGGTTTAAAATCCATTGACAAAGCATCTCTATGAGGTCATTTGCTCATTGGCTGAACATCACAGAGACATTCCCGGGATGCATTTCAATAGCTACACAAAGTTAATGAGATCACTATGCAACATTTAGCCTACTGTTATTTTTCCTGATTAGGTTATATAACCCACAATAGGGTTATACTGCATGAATTTATATACTGTAGGGTAGATTTGTTCTGTTTACTCAGTATATAGATATACTGTTTAAAACCATACACTAAATAAACAATTTAACTAATTAGAAGATTTATTATTTTAAATAATGACCAGTAACAACAGGCCAAACAGATATGCTGAACTGATTATTCCAAAATTATTGGAAAATAATTGAGTCCTTAGTCTTGGAACCCTAAATGCAGCCCAAAGCTTTTCCCTGACAACAAACCTTAAGCTCCCTGGAGGTCCAGCAGGTTTAGGACCTAGCCCATCCAATCACGAGTCTGTCCCAATCTAAGGCCAATCATTTTTTAAGTATATAAAACAGACACTCCCTCCTCAAAGGAGAACTTCATAACCCTCCATGCATCTAGATCTGGGGCCGAGCCTTTGCTAGGTCTTAAGCTGGCTTTCTTCCGACCAGTGGGACATGCCCCAAATCCCTCCAAGGAGAAAATCCTTATGTGGTATCCCAGAAGTCCCACGTTGATACTTACACATTCTCAGTCTACTCAGCTTCCCTTGATGTTTTGGTTATCAAACTCTTTCTGCAATTTATTCCATTTATAGCACCCCATAGAAAATTATTTCCATTTTCTCCTTCCACACATCTTGATGTTATCAGACTGAAATCATGCCAAGTTCCCCATAAATATATAAAATCAGCCTTAACCTCCTAGTAATTGACAAAAATATTTTATTCTACTTGCTTACCCTGGGCAGGTCTGAAGATGGGCTTGGAGCCCACCCCAGGCAGCACAAAGCACAACACAAAAGTACATTAGACAGCAGTCCATCACAGACCACATACATGCGCAATTATAGACTATGTTAGAGTCAGAGACTCTAGTGAACCTAAATGCATGCCTTTGGACTTCAGAATATGCAAATTACACTTTAAGAGCAAAGACAGGACTGAGACCCTCAGCCCTGGAGGTAGGACTCGACAGTACTGCCCAGTAGGGTGCGTATTTTTCTGTTGGAAATAACCCAAAGTGTAAAAATACAATAAACTGACACCACGCTTCTTATTGAGAGCGAATATAATTCTGATCCCACTCAGATTTTGCGTTTTTGGCCTTTATCCCTTTATTCCATTGGGTCTTTTCAAGTTACTACACATCTCTGGTACAGAATGATCTTTTTCTACATCCCCAAGCACACCACTATAAGCATACATACTAGAGGCTAATTTATCTAATATACAATTATACAAAGTTCCTAAATGTAAGAGCACATACTGACACATGCAAGCCAACAAAAAAAAAAAAACAATTCTCAAAACCGTGGCATGCAGAACCAGTCATAAATTTCACTACACCTGCTTGAAACCATATACACTTGTGTATTAACAGGAATTGACATTGGGTTTATCCTATCCTCCATGTGAGAATGTGGAACCGTTCCCAGGCAGCAGAGGTCACAAGGCACCTAAACACACCCTAAATGCCCACCTGCACAATGGTCCAGGATAAGTGGCTGGACATTTCATTTGGCTGCTGATTACAATCATTGAGAGACATTATTTTTTTGTTTTACTATAATACATATGCATGTAGTGTAAATGCTAGAGAAAATGTATTTTGTTGATCATTACAGCTGTAGGCTGTCAGTTACAAAGTTGTTTCCAAGATGGAAAAAATGAAAAGGACAATTCTCATTACCATATGCTCATGATTTATTCATTTTTAACCATTCCAAGTTGCAAAGTGAAATGTAAAAAATGTGTTTAAAAATACATTGCTTCTCCTGACATTATTCCAGATTTGCATGGACTGTGTGCTGTGTTTTATGGGCATCCATGATCCATGAAATAGTATATAAACAATCAGAATGCAGTGCTACTCACAGCCTAAATACTTCAACATTTTCAGAGCTTTCTGGTCCACAGTTTGTGATTTTATTCATCTTGGATTATAATGACCACTGAGGCTACTATGATGTTTATGGCAAATTCTGGCTTCGTGGACTGGAGAATCTGTATGCCAACTTGTCCACTGGCTTCCCCAGCTATTCAGACAACTCCTCACATCATTTATAGATCTCTTGCATACACAGTGAACTACATTCTGTATTCCCAAATGATTTGGGGTTGCCCGCTTTGACAAATCAGCTGGGAGGAATATGGTCCCAAGGTATGCAACTGGGTCCCATTCAAGGACATTCTCATTGCTGAGTTCCGTAAGACAAATATCCATCAGTCTGCTCTCAATCTTAAAAACACAAGTTCCAAGCCTTCCAGGTCCAATATCTCATTACAAATGTAGGGAGGGGTTCTGTCATGATTCCTCCAGTCCAACAGGGGACACAACAGTGGCATAGTAATGATTTGCTCATGGATAATGAAATACATACTTTATTAGCTAACCCTACTCATCTACACCCCTTCCAATTTCAGCCTAACTGGTTTACTGAGGATACCAAATACTTCATCTGGCCCTGCCTCACTGAGATTATGTAAGAATGCTGCTCATTGACTTTAGTTCAGCATTTAATACAATCATCCCAGGGAGGCTGACAGGGAAGTTGAGCCTGCTGGGCTTTAACAATTCCCTATAAAACTGAATCTTGGACTTCCTGAGTGAAAGTTCTCAGGCACTCTGAATTGACTACATCTCTATCACCACCACACTGGGTACTTATGCTCCCTGGGACTGTGCCCAGCCCACTGCTGTGCACATTGCTGACTCAGAACTACACGACCAAGTGCAGTTCACACCACATTATCAAGTTTGCTAATGATTCAGCAGGGTCTCTTAAGCAACAATGATGAGTCAGCAGGTGGAGACGGAGTGGGTAGTGGGCTGGTCCAAAAGCAACAATCTCTCTCTGAATGTAGAAAAAACAAAAGAGATGATTCATGACTTCAGGAAGGACCATGCTGATTACTCTCCACCTTCTATTACACAATGGAGATAGTCCGGAATGCCAAGTTTCTGTTGTGCACGTCATAGATAAGCCTACCTGCTCCCTCAGCACCAGGTCTCTAGCTAACAGAGCACAAAAGCTCCCCCATGTCTTTTGGCGAAGAGCAGAGCAAGCCTTCCTCATCACAATCTACAGAGGCACCTTAAAGAGTGTCTAGACCGACTGTATCAGTCTGGTACGAGAAGAGTAATGTCTCAAGTTAAGTTCCTGCAGCGGCCAGTAAAAACATCTGAAAACATCACAATGAGCTTTCTCTCCTCCTATTGAGACATTTACTATATTTGCTGCATCCACAGGGCGTCCTACATACCGATGACACTTCTCCCTTGGCATGTGTGGTATTACGATGGTACTGTGATACTTTGGGTATACCAAAGTACTTATCTTAATAAATGTAACGTGAACCCTGAACCCATTTATACTATCTGCATGTTTACATAAATCTATACTGTATATGCTGCTGCATTTTTATTTATATTCAACTACCTATGATAGCCCTATAACTGGGCATTCCAATGTTTATAGCCCTGGCATGGCTGGATTAAGGCTTCTACAGGCCCCTGGGAATCAGTACAATGAGGCTCCCCTTCACCCTACTAGCCTGGTACTAGCAGCAGCTGTTTCATATGCTAATTCCTGACTGCTAACAACTGTATGTGTGATAGCTCCACTAGCTCCACTACTTTGTTTATATTGTCTTTATTATGACTTTTGGAAAAACATGCTTATTTCTTTCACATTTTTAAGCAATTCAGTAAACCACCACTTGCTTCCTTTTCTTTTTTTCTTTCACATGCCCCACTTGGCTCTTGGGTTCTAGCAAAATCCATTTTGACCTTATCGACCATCCACAACTTTATTTTCTGTAAGTGACTGTGTGCTTCTGCCAGTATTTGATAGGCTGATTACTGCAGTCTTTGTAAAATTAGACTTTTTTATCTGGCATATTCAAAGGCTCCGTAACACACAGTGCCTTTGGGAGTGCGCCCATGTTGCCTGTATGTTTTTCTTCAAATTTTCTTTACATTTATACTGTTTTATTGCATTGTCACACTCATCATATTTTATTGTGCAAGTAGTCTTGTGTATAGCATGTTGCATGTATTGTGCACTTCAGGAACATTGATTCATTCCACTATATACTGTATGTGTATGTGGATGGGATAGCAATAAAGCTAACTTCAGTAATATATATTTGTGACTTTATCCTACAATTATTGCTATTAATTGATTTGTCCTTTGCCCCTTATAATAACATTGCGACTTGATTTGATGAGATTTGATAAGCATTAGATATTTCTACTTGTTGGAGGAAATTGTGTCTACTTCAGAGCTTCATAGTGGGAAATAAGAACTGCAAGATGCCATATGGCTTGCATGAGTAATAGCAATTGGTATCAGCAGGGAGGTGAGTGGTGCTGAGTGGAAGTGAATTGCTTTCAGGAAAGGTTTTGAGTTTTCAGCAGGTAATGTTGTGTATCAGGCAAGCTGATCTATCGTATCTGCTTACTGTAGATGCCTGAACAGCATCAGCTATATATATGGGCCTGTTTGTTTGTGATAATCAGATGATAACCCCAGGAAATAGACAGTGACATTTAAGTATAGTTATAAGGTACAGGTTTGTGGTTACCTCAGATTCTCGCATTAATATAAGTGGAACATCAGTATAAATTCTAATGTACACTGTAAACTGAAAATATTTTTAAATTGACCAAATAAAACCTTTTTTTATTATTACTAGAGTTACAAATAATACTCTTCTTGGTAGAAAATATAATATGGATGTTCAAACACTTTGACACAACTCACCTGTCATGCCCCGCTCGTCCGATACTCCTCACGTGCCATGCCCCCTCATCTACCCCGTGTGGATTCCCCATGTACACCAGCTGTTTCTTGTTGTTGTCATTAGTCCAGTGAAATTAAGTCCACGTTTAAGTATGCTTACCCAGTCTGGTCATTAATGTTGCTGTGTTTTGGAGTGTGTTACCCTGTAATAAATCTCGTTTATTCGTATCTACGCGCCTGCTTCCCTGCACATTTTTGGTTTTGTTTCCCCAGGTTCCGTCATGCTCCCGGTCTCATCGCTTTGCTCCCCTTAGGCACGCCTGGAGTGCGTGCCTTTGGGGGGGAGGGGGTTCCGTCATACCCCGCTCATCCGATCCTCCCGTGTGCCATGCCCCCTTAGCTACCTTGTGTGGATTCCCCGTGTTTACCAACTGTTTCTTGTTGTTGTCATTAGTCCAGTGTATTTAAGTCCACGTTTAAGTATGTTTCCCTAGTCCGGTCATTAACATTGCTATGTTTTAGAGTGTGTTATCCCATAATAAATCCCGTTTATTTGTATCCACGGCTCCCATCATCATCAGCAATCTCCCTCACTAGAATACTAATTGGTTCCGGACTGCAAACATCTATGAACAATTAACCTTCATCAGAATCAAGAATCAACTTTATTTGCCAAGTATGCAGGGGCACACAAGGAATTTGGTTCCGGCTGCTAGAGACTCCCTAGTACAAAGACAATAAATGACACTGTACAAACAATAAATTATACGATATGACTACACACTATACACTTATTATTTATGAACTTAAACCTATTGAGCATTGTTCTGGTTTTGGATTGTCTCATATAATAAGACCCTTTAGCTTGATTCCTTGTTTCATGATGGTGGATTATACTCAATAGCTGGTAATTAACGTTAGTGCTAACGTTAATTATCAACGGAATTACAAATACACGATACGCTAACATATATTAGGCTGTATTGCAAATTAGCATCACTGCAATCCAATGAATAACTGTCAGCTTCCTTTTGCACATTACAGAAGTAAAACACTGCATAAAGAATAAACAAGTCACTTGTACATATTAACTAAGGCAAGTAAAAACAAGTAACCAAGTAAAAAAAAACGTACAGCCATTCATTTCAAAGTATGATACAGGAAAACTTTAAGCTTGCGCACGTCCGTGCTTTATGCGCCACTGGAGGTTCCCTATCCCACAATACAAAGCATATGCATCGAACTAAAGGCAACATATTAAAATAAAAGTTGATTACATGTTCAGTGTAAACTGGTATGGCATATAAAATGAAGGTCAATTACTGCAAACCATATATAACCTTCCTTCGCCGACCCAAATAAATCAGAGACGAAAACAAACAGAATAGAATAGAAAGGCAGGGCTGTCATTTCCACAACCAAAATTCTCATCCAGTGAACAATGCCAACTGGTGGGAGAGTTAGTCATAAGTCAGGGCGGTCGTTAAATAGGTTGGTCGTTAAGTGAGGAATGTCTGTATTCAATGGAGAATGCAGCAAAAGACCTGCCATTGCTCCTGTGTCTTGTAGTAAATGTTTATAAAATTACTCAATTTACCTGCTGATGCAACCCCTATAATAATAATAATAATAATAATAATAATAATAATAATAATAATAATAATAATAATAATATTATTAAGGGCAGCATGGTGGTGCAGTGGTTAGCACTGCTGCCTCACACCTCTGGGACCAGAGTTCTATGTGTGTGGAGTTTGCATGTTCTCCCATTGTCATTGTGGGGTTTCCTTAGGGTACTCTGGTTTCCCCCACAGTCCAAAAACATGGACTGTGGTGAATTGGCATTTCCAAATTGCCCATAGGTGTGTATGTGCGAGTAACTGGTGTGTGAGTGTGCCCTGCAATGGGTTGGCACTTCATCCTGGGTTGTTCCTTGCCTTGCACCCTAAGCCTTCAGGATAGACTCCAGATGCCCCACAACTCTGTGTCGGACAAGCAGTTTCAGAAGTTGGATGGATGTATGGACGGATGTCGCTTCTTCTTGGCAGATTGGCCAGAGGCAATGGCTGATGTGGAGGGTCAGATTAATAATAATGACACTTATACTATACCTTGGGCCAGGGCTTCATTGATAAAATTGTCCAGGGAAAGTCCAAGAAATCCAAGGTTGCAAACCAGGTTGGGGCCCTGTAGTCCATGCCGAGCACATCTGGGGTGGAAAAAAGATGCCATTGAGATGGGGGAATAATGGCAGTCCAGTATTAAGCATTTTGTTCCATTTTGTTTTATCTTGGCTTCCTGCTGAGCAGTTTTCCTTAGTCTAAGTGACATCCCTCTCCTTCCACTCTTTTGACCTACCTCTTCTCCCCTTTCCGGAGTACCATGCCTAATTACTGGCTTCCTGCCACTACTAACTAAGGGCAGGGCACAGGTCCAGCTGTCCACCACCTTGGTGCTGACTTCTGTCAGGTAGCCTTTATCCTTGGTGCTGCAATCTGTGCAGGGCCACCTGTCAGGCAGCCGGAACAGCAGATGAGTGGAAGTCCCAGAGGTGCCTTTGTGACAGTAGGCTTTGAATGAGTTCCTGGAAAAACAGCTAAGATGAGTTCCTGGAAAAATATGATTTTGCTTCAATTTTAAATTGTCTTTGGTTTTCAAAAGAACTTTTGGTGGGTGGAGTTTATTAATGATCCATGAAGCCAACAGCAATGATCTGCCAGCTGATTTTAGCAAGCCTTTTGTCATCAGCCAGCTGGAAATATTCAGAAAATCACTTGCATCCAAAGAAATGTGTGGCGTTTGCAAGTTCTGCAGGTTTCTTACTTCTGTCCAAAGACATGCAGCTAGGCTAATTGGTGTGTCTAAATTGGCCATAGTATATTATTGTGTGTGTGTGTGTGTGTGTGTATATGCCCGGCAATCGATTAGCACCCTATCCAGGGTGTACCCTGACCTTGTGCCCTATATTTATTCGAAGATTTCTCTGTACTTCTGTCTTATTCAATAGTACAGACAGCACTGCACACAGAACTTATTAAAAAAGAATGATATAGCAGAATTCCTTATACAAATATTAAGGGGATTAATCCTAAATACACTTTCCATTCCTTATTTCCCTTAACCACAGTATATTATACTCAAAACTATTATAAATAATACAGACAACAAAACTTAAATAAAAGGCCAATACTATAAAATACCACTGGATTCTGCACCAGGATCAGACTGCACTACCTACTTCAAAGAGCTGTAACAATTAACACAGCCCCGTTCACTTAAAACATTTCATCTAAACAACACGTACAGTCTCACATACGAAACAATCATTCATTCATCCCAAAATAGAAACAATTATTTCTAACATCTTTCATAACACAAATAATTTAACACAACACCCACACCTGGTTCTGCTACTCCTGGGACAGAGAGGGGAGCGAAGCCCAGGAGGCCGCCTGGTCTTGCTGGGAAGCCTGACAGAGCCTGACTTAGGCTAACCCCCCAATAGGCGGTCCCTCACAGGAATCCATCTCACTCAGGGATTTCAGCCCTCCAGGATCTTACCCATCACTGGCTGCCTGCCCTCTGTCCCAGCATTAGCACCATCCACCTCACATTCTCTTCTCTTACAAACAGTGTCACAATTTGAGAAGTAGTGGCGCCTTTAACAGCACAGACTTTCCCAAGGTCATGTGCGCCCACCGGCTGATGGAGTACCGGGGCTGTACCCTTTCCCCCATCCCTGCCAAGCAAAACCCACCTCACGGGTTTCCTCCCATGGAGAATCTCACCCCCAGGGTCCCCGACCGCCTGTACCCGTGCTTGGAACCTAACTCATATGGCACACACAGATAGCTTCTTTCCAAACTTTATTAACCTCACTTACACCAATATACTTACACACAAAAACAAAGCGCCCCAAAATAAAAAAAAAAAATGACAAAACATCCAAAATTATACAAGCATGAAAAATGAAAAAATACACTACCTTACCATAATTTCAGCCCAGTTTGGCGTGGACTCTGCTCAGGGTAGCCAGGTCCATACCAGCATGGTTTCAGATGTTTCCCAAAGAGGCACCAGGCCGAGCCTGAAAATACCATAGTTTTTCTAACCCTAAACCTAGCCTCAGTTTGCTAACCCTAACCCTAATTTTGGGCCTTAGGTTGATACAAGAGGTTGTTGGAAAGTATGCAATATGCTACTAAAGCAGGATAAACTATGGTTTCCCATCCTGTGGGGGCACTGAACTGTCATAAAACACATGTTTTTATAACATACTTTGTCTAACCCTAACCCTAACCATTATTTGGGGCCTTAAAGTGAATCAACAGGCAGTTGGAAAGTAGGAAATATGCAACTAAAGCATGCTAAACTGTGGTGCATATCAGTATGGCAGAGTTAGCGTGTTCCACAGCGTGTTTTCTCCAGCATACTTCCTCTCCCTAATTTTACCATAACAACAACAAATACTCTGGCCCGAAGTCTAAGACAAAGTGTTGTTCCTATATCCCCAAATGTCACAACATCTTCTTGCCTAAGGCCTAACCACAATCCCAGAATGCAACAGCATCTTTTTGCCTAAGGCCAAAGACAATACATTAACCCCATAATTCCCCCTACCCCAGTATCATTCTTCCACAACAACCCTGACCAAGATAAGCGATTAGAAGATGGATGGATGTTATGGAATATATTAATATAAAACTCACCATTGTATGACTTTTTGTCACAGTGTTTATCAAGTTATTCTTATTAGGTCACTCATTTTTCATTATCCAGTCATTTTGACTTGCAGGTCACATTCTCTCTCAAGTCAAATGACTTCTTATATAATCCTTGGCACAATTTAGAAGTGACTACGGCAGTAGCATTTCCAAAAGGTCATGGGCCATACTGTCATGCAGAGACTTTTAACACCCACAAATGTCTCCTTCATTTACATAGTTTTATAGTGTATTTCAACCAGTCTACTTAAGCATGTAGCAACACAATGAACAAGACGGGACAGTGACTGCAACAGTATCATGTCTTTTTTTCAAAGTCTGAATGGCATGTACAGTCATGGCCGCGATTATTGGCACCCCTGAAATTTTTCCAGAAAATGTACCATTTCTCCCATAAAATTGTTACATTTACAAATATTTTGGTATACACATGTTTATTCCCTTTATGTGCATTGGAACAACACAAAAAACAAGGGAAAGAGCCAAATTTGACATAATTTCACACATAACTCAAAAACTGGGCTAGACAAAATTATTGGCACCCTCAACTTAATATCTGGTTGCACGCCCTTTGGAAAAAATAACTGAAATCAGTCGCTTCCTATAACCATCAACAAGCTTGTTAACCTCTCATCTGGAATTTTCGACCACTCTTCTTTTGCAAACTGCTGAAGGTCTCTCAGATTTGAAGGGTGCCTTCTCTAAAGCAATTTTGAGATCTCTCCATAAGTGTTCAATCGGATTTAGATCTGGACTCATTACTAGCCACTTTATAACTCTCCAACGCTTTGTCTTCAACCATTTCTGGGTGCTTTTAAAGGTATGTTTGGGGTCATTGTCCTGCTGGAACACCCATGACCTCTGACGCAGACCCAGCTTTCTGACACTGGGCCCTACATTGTGCCCCAAAATCTTTTGGTAGTCTTCAGATTTCATGATGCCTTGCACACAGTCAAGGCATCCAGTGCCAGAGGCAGCAAATCATACCCAAAACATCTTAGAACCTCCACCATGTTTGACTGTAGGTACTGTGTTCTTTTGTTTGTAGGCCTCATTCCGTTTTCTGTAAACAGTAGAATGATGAGCTTTACCAAAAAGCTCTACCTTGGTCTCATCTGTCCACAAGATGTTCTCCCACAAGGATTTTGGCTTCCTCAAGTACATTTTGACAAACTCCAGTCTGGTTTTTTTATGTTTCTGTGTTAGCAGTGGGGTCCTCCTGGCTCTTCTTTCTGTTCTCCAAGTTTAGTGTGGCACACACAGACACACAACAGAAAGGCTGAGTCAACTTTTCTCCATTTTAACTGACTTCAGGTATGATTGCTATATTGCCAGCACCTGTTTCTTGCCACAGGTGAGTTCAAATGAGCATCATATGCTTGAAATAAAATGATTTACCCACAATTTTGAAAAGGTGCCAATAATTTTGTCCGGCCCATTTTTGGAGTTCTGTGTGAAATGATGTCAAATTTGGCTTTTTTCCTCTGTTTTTTGTGTTGATTCAATGCACATAAAGGAAATAAACATGTGTATACAAAAACATTTCTAATTCCAACAATTTTCTGGGAGAAACTGTGCATTTTCTGGAAAAATTCCAGGGGTGCTGATAATTTCAACCGTGACTGTAAGCATGTTGGAGGTTACAATGAAACCACATGTCTTCTGATCACAGTTTGAGTGTGAATACAGTTTTTATCACTCATGTAATAACTTAAGACTGTACACATTAAATATATTGTTTTGTCTGTGTGTTGATATGCAAAATTCTTTGTTTTTTTTTTGTTGTTACCTGTGAAGAAAGAATAAACCCAAGCATGATTTGCTAGCTAACTCATTTCACTTTCAGTGTGCAATGCTCTCGGTCAGCTGCCATCTTACTTTATAGACATTACATCCCAGCTAGTGAATCATTCAGTCAAAGTTTTCTCTCAGATATCCTGACATCCTTTTTTAGTTTTTCTCCTTTCCGACCAGGCTTGCCTGTTTATGTCAACATTAGCTTGAAGTACAACTAGTAGCAACTGGAAATTACTTATTATACACAACAATTATTGTTATTAAATTATGCTTAAGGAAAAATACTTGTCTGTTATGTATGAGGAGGATGACAGGATGCACTTGAATTGGATATATAGAACACCTGAAATAAGAACACCTGGAGAAAACCTATGCAAACGTGGGGAAAAACATACAAAGTACAGCCCCATACAAAGACACCATAAAAAAGTAATTTCCTTCACCTTTGCTATGGATAATTTCACTTTGATTCCAGCCCCCTCCCTTTGGTGATGACTGACATGATGAAATGGTATTAAAGGATGATATTAATGCTGCAAGCTTCCTACTAGGTTCTGGCCTGGCAGACAGATGACAGCCATCTCTACCCCGAGTGTCATGCCATACACAGCAGGCCGTCAGTCAATCAGGGACTTTAATATCATTCTGAAAGTGCTTCTCACTGTGTGTCTTACATTGCGAACTCATCCTCATATTCGTATGCATGCTTTATGTATAATCAGTATATTTTTTTCTTGGTTTTTATTTACAAGTACTGTCAGTTTAGTACATTGTCTTTTCAGCAGGTGATCTTTTAAGTTTTATTGTCATTTGTGGCAACAGAAGTCTGCATAGGCTGCAAATTATTTACATTTCTGTTATTTAGCTGATGCATTTTTCCTGAACAACTTAAAACTTTACGCATACATCTGTATATTTTACTAGCAGTATTCAGGATAAATGACTTACTCAAGGTTAGACAAGTTACCCCCTTAGTAACAGCAATGTTAAGGTTCAATATACTTATATTCCCAGTTATGCAAAGCTATGTGCAGAATAGTGCAATATGCAATTATTATGCTGTAATTATGACTTTGAAGGTAATAAATCACCATTCAGTGCCTTGTTATTCTCATTCAGGATTTGAAATGATTAGTTTTTTAGATTTTTCCCACAGCCTCAATAGAGCACTGGGGTTAATGTGAAATATTCTGCATATTTTTCTCTGATCACCCACTATGACTACAGCATTTATTTTTATTTTCTGACTCAGTCACAATCATCAGCACAAATGAAAAATCTACAGGGGTCAATGCAAATTGCCTTTTTTTACAACAGCCAAAAAAAGGAGTTCAGCAGTTTTCAAATTAAGGTAATATTTTGCAGAACAATTTTCCCATGTCTCCTGCATTGTCCAGTGAGTTGTTAAAATCTCAGTGTTTCTTGTGTTTTTTTTGCATTACCATTAGGTACTTAATATTGCAGAAATGTTAAACAGGCATATACTTAAGTCCTGAAGAATGATTCATGATAAGCTTCTGTTGTGAGAATGACAATATGTTTCTCATTCCTTTACCTACCTATACCCTTGATATTTTTCTCCTCACTTCTGTTTTTAATCAGTATAGAGCTGTGGTAACCAACAGGTCCATTGCAAATGACAGGTCCACCGGCAAGACATTTGTAGTTGATTGCGACACAACTTCCAATCCTCCCCGTCAATATACCAAGGTGAACCCCACCCCTTTCATTGCATATGGCTCATGCCAGGACTGAAGAGTTTAGTTGAGCTTTGTGATACCTGCCACAGTGGGTTTTGGGCACCCCATCCCTGGTTGACAAAATATACTGGCAAAATATGCCTTTGTGATTTGATAGCTCACGAGAGCATTTTATTTGTAAAAAAAAAAAGTTGGAGACCACTGATATAGAGTGTGAAGTTCAGGCAGCATATATTGTTATATTTCTGATATAAAAAGGTATTAACGTGCATTCTTTCAAAAAAGTTTAAAAAGTTCATTTCAATGAGTTATTGAATATTTGTTTTTATTCCTTCAGTCAAAGTGACACACAAGGGAGAATGAGAGAGAGTGGGGTCAGCCAGTCCCTGCAGCAATTAGGGTTAAGGACCTTGCTCAAGGGGCCAACAGTGAAACCACTCTGTCAGTTACAGGATATGAACCGGTGACCTTCCAATCACAGCTACGTAGTCCTAACCCACAGACCCAGACACTGCCACTTTCTGCTGTTACTTCGGAAAGCTTAAATCAAAACAGTCTAAGGCATCTTACTTTTAAATGTTGCAAATTCAAACATACGAAAGAGGATATTTGCATGAGAATAGAGAGTGATCAGAAATGAACAGACAAAAATTCGGTGTGCTATTAAATTTGCTCTTTCGGCTGTTTGAAAATATGCAGACATTGTGGTTTTTAAATTCTGATTAAAGAGCATTTTACTGAGCTAATAACCTTATGAAATATGAACCCAAAAGCTTTTATTACTAAGCTTTTCCAAGAAAATGGCAAATTTTCATAAAATATTAAGAAGCAATAAAACAGCTTCTCTCAACACAAAATTCATACTGTGCAGTAACTTCATTCAAAATTCAAATATTTTCCTCTTCTGTTTTCTGATGTGTTCTGTATCACTAACAATGAAGCTAAAACTGTCATATTAAATGAAGAAAAAATGTGCATTTTTACGTCTGCAATTGTCACTTCACAGCTGTGGGGATTTAAAAGTGCCACCGAGTCACTGCTTGCCCTTCATCAACTTATATTTTATTCAGGTACATCAATGGCCAGAGAGAATTCCAGAAGGAAAACACCTTGAGGTGCTGTCTCACTCCATTCCAACTGTCTTTTGCAGTGGCTGGCAGACTGTGACCTTGGTGACACCACAGACATAACTTCACAGCTCCAGTTGCACTTGACTGTAGGATATCCTTGGTTTTCTAATTTTTAAATCAGCAAATAGCTCACCCAGAAACAGCGTCTTTACAAATCATTTCAGTCAAATTAATAATAAAAAAAACTATTTCATATTAAATTATCACAGAACTAACTGTTGAAAAGACCGTTTATAAGCATGAGACTACAGATTCCATTATCCAGTCATTGTAGAGAAAAAAGACCAAAAAGTGAAAATCTTTCAGTTTAAAAAAAAAAAAACCCATCAAAACAGCAATTAGCGGACAGCCCAATCCCTAACCCTCAAATGGCTACAGAATAACTTTCACGTTAACTGGTATGTAGCATTAGGGTAGTTCTTTAGTCATTAAACCACCTTTGAGCATGCTTTGGGAATACAGGAGTAAACCAACAAGTCAGTATGAAACTCAAATAAACCATATGTATCAACCTAGCTGTTGTGAAAACAGTTAGATGGGTGATAAAAACCTGTAACATATGGTGAAAATAGTGAGCCATCAAAATAGGTTCACCGAGCCACTGCATTTCTCTATTTCGATTTATTAAACTCCATTTTTTCTGAAACACAACAAACAGAAATCTTTAACCCAACATATAGACACATTACCTATTTCCTAAGGAGCATGCATCTAGCACAAACATATCATTAAGTGACCAGTCCCTTTTGGATTATCTAGGTAACACTGACTGTTTAGGAATGAGAAGGGTAATAAGCCATCATGGACTTCCCAGACTCGCCTTTTTCCATCATCACTCCAGCCCCCGTCCCAGTGCCATGTTTTGCCTTTTATTTTTCCTGGTCTGTGTCCCCTGTGACTTCCACTCCTGTCTATGTTGCTCCTCTACTTGCCCGTCCTGTCGTGGTGTGGCCTGTTCTGTCTGTCTCTGTCGCTGCCACTTCTATTCCCTGTTCCCCGTTGAGGACTTAAGTGTTTGCCCCTAGTACCTGTTGTGTCCCATGTCTGGTCTTTTAACAGACATGTGGTGTGTTCTGTCCTATCTAGGAGCTCTGTCCCTCCAGTCCATTTTGGAGTTTATCCAGTCAGTCCTGTCTAATCTGGAGTCCTGGCTGTTTCCTGTTTTGTGTGTCCACCCTGTCGTTTGGTCTCCTCCACTGTTTGGATTTCGTGCCCTGAGGGCATGTTTCAGGGGGGTTACTGTCACGCCATGTTCACCTGATCCTCCTGTCTCCTCCCTAGCATGACCCAAACAGGCCACACCAGTTACTCGCTTGTCTTACCTCTCATGTTTGTCACCTTCAGCTGCCTCTTATTAGTTATACTTCCCAGTTTTGTGTTCCTGAGTCGTCGTTGACGTCGTTCTCTCATGTTGTCAGTGCCTTCCCTTGTTCCTGTTCTCCTGTTGCGATGCCTTTTATTTTCTGTATTTGTTGAGTAAACCTCCATTAGTTTTGCCACAGCATCTGCTCCCATGTAATATAAGCTCCCATGACAAAGAATGAAAGAAAGGAAGAAAGAAAGAAAGAAAGAAAGAAAGAAAAAGAGGAGAGTAGAATGTGGAGGCAGATGGATGACTGCTGCCTTATTGGGGATAGTGTCAGGATACTGTGTGCGTGTATCTCTTTCTATATTATCGATTGTACTGAAGTCACTCTAGCTTTTTCTCAAGATCTTTCTCAAGAAGTAATCATGACCTTCTCTTCACATACCTTTGTAAAGTGATATACCCCTGATGTGAATCCACAGTCCATCTCAGGCTAACTATGAATAACAATGCATCAGTTTAATTATGAGACATAAAACATTTGCCTGACACATCTATTTCAGAGGAATACACACATCATGAGGATGCCACATGAAACTGTGATTAGGGAACACTCCAGTTAGCACTACAGGTAGCAGGTAAATTGAGATATTTTAATTTTTTATGATGTGTAATGTAAAATGTAAAAGGTACAATTATCTATCAGGTATGTGACATGCTTAAGAACTTAGAAAACCATTTCTTGAAGCAATTTAGAAAACGATTTCATGAAACCTGATAGCAATCTACAATTATTTTTTAATGATCTATTATCTTTTTTTAAACCTTCTAGCATTTTAAAACCTTGGCTATAAGGTAGAAGAGGATTATATATTAAAGGCTCAAGATCTATATGAAGTGGACTTAATTAACCCCTAAATAATACAGATCTATATTATAATTGGTATTCTGACTGATCAGATGATATGCATTATATATGTGCTTGCATGCCCTATTCATTTATTATTGTCATTCTCCAATACAGGTAAAATTGTCATAAATGCTGGAACCCCTCACCCTGATGCTTCCTTTCAACACCAGTAGTCATTTTCTCTCTAGCCATATGTATTCCTCTATAATGTGCTACACTTCCCGCTAAAGAAAGATCAGCACCAAGTAGTGATGATGTAATGCAGACATTAATACTGTTTCTGTTTTCAAGAACAAATTTCACATGACATCAGAAAGGCCATCAAGTCTAAATCATCAAAGTTATAGAAAAGTGTTGCAAACCTTAATGGTTTATTCACAGCTGAATGAGTTTCAGATCCTTTCGCCGTAGGTAATTTGACTCTGGATTTTGATCAATAAAGGTGTTTTTGCATTGCTTTTGTGATAATGCTCTGTTTTTGCCTGTCAGCAGTTCCTTTCGATCTGTCTCCATCAGCAGGCCTTTTGGCTAAAAACTCCCTTCCCCCGGATGCAGTTTAGAAGTTGCATACTCAGAGAGCTGTGCTCTGTCAGCTTCAGCTTCCCCCCAGCTCCCTGCATATCATGCCAGGATTCTGCATTTCTGGCAGCTTCCAGGAACCCCATCAGCAACTTCTATTTATTAATTTAATTATCGCATTTTCTGGAGGAGACAATTATTACCTATCTTATTAAATTCATGGAATATTCACTCATTGGTTTAATATGTCAATTCTTAATGTTCCATATCAGTCAATGGCCTAATCAGAAATGCATTTTGTCTTATTGGAGTGACAAACAGAAGGCAACCCCTCAACACACACACACACACACACACACACACATCATGTGTTATTGTCAGATAATTCCCAAATGTCATTCTTGTTATGAGTTTGGTGCCAGTTGGAACAGGGAACGAAAGGTCAGGACAGCACAGTTAACCAAAAGATAAAAAGTGAAACACAATTCAAAATATCTAAAAACTTTTAGATACCACTTCCCCTTTTTGTACTATCCCCCCCCCCCCCCGAAAAAAAAAAAAAACAAAAAAACGAGGAGTCTTACTTGTGCCTTCAATTCACTTATCTGAACCGATAAAAATCCAAAGGAAATTAGTCCAACCAAGGCCATTTGGATTTTATTAACTGCATTAAAGATAATTCTTTAAATCATTAAGAAGATTAACTGGAACATTAGTGAAGAATGACTCAATTCCAGTGACAGCTCCCTCTGTAGATCACCTTAGAGCAGTGTTTCTTAACCCAGTCCTCAGGGAACCCCAGACAGTGCATGTTTTAGCTTCCTCTCAGCTCCCAGCGCACCTG
>JAODLC010001888.1:0-29353 GCA_026781145.1 Hippopotamyrus pictus | reverse complement strand
AAGTTCTCCCCAAGCGAGCTTGATGGGCCGAATGGCCTCCTCTCGTTTGTATAGTTCTTATGTTCTTATGTTCTTAACATGCTATAATATTTTTGGGTGCTGGTTTAAATACTGTTCTGAAGATGAGCCATTAAATGCATGTAAAAGACATTTAAGAATCTAATCAAACAGAACTACTAAAAATGAAATGTTCGATCCAAATGGAAAATGAGCAATACAAAAAAACTATATATTTTTTTATCTGGCATGAAAACTAACGATCAGAGTTGCAGTGTGTGCATTGGCATTTCTTGAAGGGTGTGTGTACCGGAACGAACAGTGAAATGCAGTGTACAGTTGGAGCACTGCAGTCAGAATTCAAGAACCATATGTACTGCGAACTGAAACAAACCAGCCAAGCTGACATGAAAGCCATAAATCCCAGAGCTGATTGGAAACACAAAGGTGCGATGTAGCATAGCTTTCGTTTTTAACTCTAAAGCTTGTCCTAATCCTCCTTTTTCTCTCTCAAGTCCTGCCCCCACCCCAGTCTTAAAGGGGGCCCTCACTGAACCTGAATGGCATTAATTACCTCCTATTATGAGGGCTCAGATGAAAGGAACATGGCACTTTGCCACTATGACTTGGTAGTGGGAGACAAAGGAAGGCTATGGATTGTTGGCAAGCCTTGCTGACTTCAAACTGAGATAAGAGGGGACTTACACAATGGCTCTTAATTTTTTAGTTAACCTCCAGAGTTTATAATTCCAGCAGGCTGATCTGCTCCCCTTTTGTTTGGCCTCTCCATACTACGTATAAGCAGCAGTACTTTAATTGAAGTTATAGGGTGTACCACTCGCCATGCTGGGAGGAGGGGGGGGGTTGGTTTTCCCCTAAGACTCAGACTGTTTTTCTTCTGGGATTACTGTTCTTTCTCTGAAGTTGTCTTGGAAGTTGGAGGTTACTACAGCAGCATATTAGGGGCAACAAGTTCCCCCGGATGAGCCTGAGTTGTCGCTGGCGTGTGAACACTGACAGGCTTTGTGGTGCTGTTTCCTTAAATTTCTGTAGAAAATGCTTGTAGGAGAATTACCAGCAGTGGAATGTAGATTTGCTAATTGCTAAGTGGCTGAGAATAATAGTGGCTGGGGATACAACGCCTGTTCCCAATGTCTAACCTCCCTTTGAGCATGGATGAATACCCAGCGGTTTCTCCTTCTATCTCCGTGTTGCCATTAATATATATATACTGTACATACATTCTATTAAGTGGTGATGGCATAGTCAAATTCTAGGCTGTTTAAATGCACTAATTAACTGTTTCCTCTCATGAAACAGAGCAGTATTTGATGTCTCTTGTAGAAAGAATGCCTCAGATTTTCTCTGCTGTTATTACTGCTAAAGTAGGTTACTTTGATGAACTAATGAAGGTACTGAAATGGTCAACACACTGTAAATTTATATGTTAGCAAAGAATATTGAGTGTATTTTTAGTAAACATTAAGTAAGTAACATGCAAATACCCTGCCTTAACCATATGTAATCAAACAAAATACGAGACTTTTGGCATTTTTCGTTTTTTGATTGCATTCACAGATCTTGGTGGGGACCTGAAAAACGGTCTCCACAACATTCCCACAATGTAATATAAACATAATCCACACACACACATACACACTTAGTGTGAATTTGTCCACACATATCAATGAAGACCTTGAACAGCACGGAAACCAAAATTTCATTATGGCTCTTCTCAAACAGTCGGCTCACTAAGAAGCAATATTTTTATTCTCACAATTTTCCATCTATTGCCAACGGATTTAGATCAAGCTTTCACGCACATGATAGGGACAATTTAGAGAACCAATAGATTTCAGATTTACAAATATCTCACATAGTTATCTACCTGTTTGTATCAGTAGAAAATTGTGCTTCTACAGCATTAAATAGAAATACCTCTTCAGACAAAATCATTATATGTATATCTAGACTAATTGGACGTTTCTGTTTGTTACAACACCCTTGGGTAAACGTTACATGTTAGAGAAGAAATAGCAGACATTTCTTCATCTGGAACAGCTCTGCACAAACTTGGGAGTACACCTCAAAAATCTTTGACTTATTTTTCAATGATGTCTCTGTGCTAATCATCGCTTTTTGGCTCTATAAAAACTCCACTTATGAATTCAATAAAGATCAGCATTGCTGTCTCTGCAGAGACCCTCAGGCAATACTCCGGATTGTGTCTAATTCCAGTTTTGGACACAAAAACAATGACTTTTAACACACAATCCTCTGACAGTGACATGCTGAATCGTGGAGGGATAACATTCACAACAAGTATCAAAGTCAATCTGCAAACATAAACCAAAGATAATAGAAAAGAGCTTTGTATCATCATTCATTTGTGTTCTTTGGTGTGATGTTTTACCTGGGAGAAACATATTCTGAACCTAAGAATTGCTGGTCTTCACTCTCTCAGCTTTTCCTTACCTCTCTGAGATGTGCGTTTATCTTTTCCAGGCTGCAATCATGGAGTTCACTGAGTCAGCGTGTTGTGTTGCTCTAGCCAATTTATTCTGCAAGGAAGGTCTTTGATCCAGTGGTGGATCTTCTCAGAGCTGTCAAACCCAGCACAGAATCGAAATGTCCTTGCACAATAAATTTATAGGAGCTATTCAGTGTGTGAGCTTCCTTTTTGTGAATATGTGCAGTATTTAGTACTGCCTGAATACTACAATAAGGTTGTGCATGAACAGCTGTCATTATGTACAAGATATATTTTAGTACATCACATTTCATGCATTTAAAGCATCATTTTAGTACTACAGTAAGTAGAAGAATTTCCCTCTTGGATAAATAATATTTGTCTAATTCAATCTAATACACAGCTGTGTTATTTTTGGTACTGTATTATATAAAATTGCATATATGCACCTATTGTGTAAACATATTACTTAATTAGCAGACATTTTGTATAAATGACTGTACAGGAATAAGGAAATCACTGTCAGCTTGTCCCTTGAGCAGTTAGTCTTAGGAGCCTTGCCAAGGGCTCTATGGTGATGTGGTTACAAACCCATGTCTTTCTGAAAGAGGCACAAACCCCTAACCCTACTGAGCTGCCCACATTACACTGCAATTCACTCTGTGGTCAAAGGAATGTTACTCATTTTGTTTGTTGTTTGACTTTGTGACATCATATCTGGGATCCAGGTAGGCTGAAAACATATGACCATTCATATCACTGCTGTTATCTTCGCCAGACATAAAGGGACTGGGTATGTAATTGAGCATCCAAAAAGGCGGTAAAGCAAATAAATAATAGAAAAAAACGACAAAGGGGTAGGTACTCTAATAACTTCAGCTGTCTGCTATCACACTATAGTAATTACATATTGCTACTCCAATGAAACCCGCAGCTTGTTATTCATGCCAGATTCACCACACTGCCCAATGTATATTTAATAAAGGTTCCTTTAAACACAAATGTCACATTCACTAAGCCTAGGAGCTCATGTAGATCTTATTCTCCATTTATCTGAAAACTTCACCTTTTTTTTCTCAAGACGTATATAACATCCATCACTATAAACAAAAACTCAAAGCTTGCATTCATTATCACAAAAAATACCCAAGACTTACTGAAAAGCTGTTTATTATATGATGGTTGGCGCAAAGAACATCCACACAGAGAAGAGGTTGGAATTTCATAGCTCCCCATCTTTACAAAAGTAGACGTAATCCAAAGAGATCAAAGCTTCAAATTGGCACCATTTTCCATGTCGGTCCTTAGTATGAAAGGTCAGCTTATTTATTCTGGAATTCATGTGCATGTATGCTGTGTGTGGGTGTGTGTAGCTAAATGTATTCAGTTACACCTTAAGGCCAATTTAATATGACCCAGGTTCCCTGGAATTCAGATTAATGGGTTTTGGAGTCTGTCTGTGGTATTTTGGAGACAATGGTCAATGCTATGATTAACCTTTATAGGAATAAAGGACCAACCTGGATCTCCCGACATGGATGATCTGGAATAAGGAAGGCCTGAGTCAGCCAAGCAGCTGGCTGTTTCTGATAATGCTTTATCTGCGCAAATAAAAGCACTCGGTGATCAGGAGAACAATTCCCCAACAGGCCACTAACCCGCCCCCTCTCGCCGCCCCCAAAACAGATAATGCAGAACGTGTCCCGTGATCTTTCTGGGGGTCCTCCGAGAATTTTTTGCTGCCAGTACAGTATTGTTAAATAGTTGACTGTTTCATGAAAAACACTGAAATAAGATTAGAGGTCATATTTCCAACAGCCAACAGTAAAACAAATTATGATCCATCCATTCAACTTCAAACTCTCCTCATTTTTCCATTCGTACATTTATGTTCTTGCCAATGATGATGCTCAATTTTGATTGAATTAATTGATCAGACCCCTAACAGATCATCCAAATCTCGGGGGGAGGGACTCAGCAGACAGTACTTGTGCTCAGAATGCCGGGCTGGCTGAATTATGTCACCATTTGCCCTTTAATAGTAAGGCCCCTAAACGATCATGGGTGATGCACACTGGCTGACCCTGTTCTGTGACCCCCATGCTTGCTCTCATCTCTTCACCACATGCACAATTATTAGGGAAGTAAATTTCATTTGTATTGTATTTATCCTGTAACCAATCGTTTCAGTCCAGATAAATCTCCAGTTAACAATAGACTGTTTAAAAATAGAGCATTCTGAGTATTTGGGCTGAGTAGTTTTTGTTTGGAACAAAAGACGAAACTATAGGTACTTCCCTGTGCAAAATTATTTAACAAATTATTATTAGTAATGAAATGGGCCAAAAAAAGGACCTTGCAGAGAGCAGGAAAAACACACAATAGTAAAGTGCCAGTCAGAGGAATGCAAAACAATCAAAATTGCCAAGCTTTTAAAACATCATCATCATTTAACTGAGTGTTTGTGGCCAACAACCAAAGAAGAAGGAAGAAGCATGTAGAGAGAAGAAGACGCAAATTAGCTGCCAAAGATTTGTGTGAAATTGAAGGGGAGACTTCGATTGCCAACTCTTTGGCATCAAATGCCACCATTTTTTAAGACTGCAATTTTAACAGAATCTTGAGAAATACTAGGTACAGTGTGTTACGTGACACAAAGGCTGAAATATGACCTGCACTCATAAAGCAAACAAGCTAAAACACCAGAAATGGGCATGGATACATCTCAAGACTGATGTTACAGGTTTACAAGGTTTGATGGATAGAGGAGATGAGAGTGACTCTTGACAGAGCAGGTGGATGGGCCCATGGATGGTCACCTTCTTCAATCTCCAACAAGGTGGTGGAGGATTGATGGTGTGGGCTGCAGTTACCAGTGATGAACTTGTAAGACCCTTCCAATTTGCAGATGGTGTAAAAAGTAACCCCATGATCTACTGTCAATTTAGAAGATACCTTCTGCAAAAATTGCTACAAGAAGCAGTCAGCAGTTTTCAAAAAGGTTATGATGTTCATGCAGGATAATGCCCCCTCCCATACAACAAAGTACTCCATAGATCAGCAAAGAATGGCTTGAAAGGTGATTTAATTATGACCAGGCCCCCTTCCCCGCCTGACTTAACCCCTATTAAGAACTACTGGGCCTTACTGAAGTGTGAGATTTACCAAGATGGCAAGCAGTACACTTCTCAGATCAGCGTCTGGGAGGCGGTCCTAGCTGCCTCAGCTAATATAGGATGGGATCAAATCAAAAACTTGACTGGTTCAATGGACAACAGGCTCATGAAGGTCATTCAGTACAAAGGTGGCTATATGGGGCCTAAAGCTTGGTAAAATATATAGACTGTATAGAACAGCTAATAGTATATCATTCCATATAGACTGAATAAATAAAACTGTTTTTATTTATATTATTCCTGTTAGTTTCTGATTGCCTAATATTGTGCACACATAAGTGTTTATATTTTATTTTTGTTTGTGGGAGAATACTGTAACGTTTTCTAAGTAAAAAAAAAAAAAACCTGTAGCAAAAGAAAACTCATGAATCCACTTTGAAGTTTTGCTAAAAATGATCTCCAGGGATATTTGCTAGTAATGATGCACACAGTGTATATCTTGTGGAGCAAGATGGGAAAGGCGAAAAGACTATTTCCCTGTAGGGCTGAATAAAGTATTACTATGTTATACTAGGGTTATAGTGTATGGCTGCTTTTGTTCACGTTATATATAATAGACAAATTTAAATTTTGCTGACAGATTTACTTTGCAAGAAACAGTATTAAAACTTACGTTTGCAAACAAAGATAATACTTTGTCTATAACAAGTGATCAGAATTGTTTATTTATTATTTTTTTTACATTTAAATGTAAACAATTCTGTCAGTCACTCCTTGAAACGTCTGGCTTGTCACAAAATGCAGCATTTTTTCTATCCTGACCAATTTTTCTCTTTTTTTTTTTAATAGAAAAGCTATAATGGAGATATGGGACTTTCCCGAGGTTTAAACCCAAACCCACTTCCTGTAGGACTTCCCTGATATTCATGCTAGAAGACATATATGGATCACTTGGGTTTTCGGGAGATAATGTAAAAGGACTCGTCGTCTTATTCCTTCAATTTTTTTCTCCTCTCATGTCCTCTTAGGGGCTCTATAATTTTGTTCACAGTGATCTTTCACAAGTGACAATATGTTTATGTTATGTATTTAGCTAAAGGTCGAATGATGCAGGAGCCGGACACAGCTGGCTGATGAATATTCTTTCATGGTTTCTCTCATAGACAGTAATGGATCTATCAGGATGGATGTACATGTGAGGCCTGGTCACCTCCTCCCTTCCTAACCCCCCACTCTTTCTCCTTGTAACGGCTGCCTCTTTCATCACACCTCCATCTTCCTCATCTGAAGGCTTCCAGGACCTGCCAGCACGAGAGGCAGAGCTACTGTGGAGAGGCACTGATGATATTGCCGGCAATGGCTTTTTGGGGGAGGCCTTGGGGGGGCAGGGGCTTCAACTGTTTTCACATGATATTTCATATGGACCCCCAGTGTCACTGCATAATATTTCCCTCGGAATTATATCCAAAGCATGGGATGTCACTTTCATGACTTCAGCTGTAATTCTTGCTACTGATTTTCATTCCTTAAACATTAACGTGAAAGGAAATGTATACATGCTGAAAACTTGTAGCACCAGCAGGTTGGCTGTCATTTCAAATTGCATTTTCCCATCATGCCTCGTACTTGTTCTGCACATAGTTGGTATGCTAGCTCCAATACTGGTTTTTCATTCGAATTATGTCTTTATCCCTGCTCACGTTAGTCGAACAACTGAACCGTTCCTTGTGTTTCAGTTTTATTCCAAGCATGTACCTTCCCACCATGTGTCCGTGCGTATGTTACATCTGTCACCCCCTGGTTTTCCCACATTTCTGTGTGTGTCTTGCTGTTATGTGAGATCACTTGTGCATTGTTTGAAAGACAGCAAATAAAGAACAGCATTATTTTTGAAGTGTAGTCTAGTCTGGTCTCACTTTGCCACAGTATGTTTTATTTATCATACAGTCTTGTTCTCCCAAATCAGTGCCCATTTATCGAATCTTTTCCCTCCAAATCAAGTGTTTAACTGTACATTTTTGTCATATGCCCACATGTCTTACATATATGTCTCATACTTATATTGTATTTACTATTTTTTTTCTTTTGCACTATGACCAATGAGGAACGATATTTCAACTCAGTGTACGACATATGCAACAAATAGCTGATGTATACTATGTCACTGTATGTGCATACTGCGCCACTGTATGTGTGTTACTGTATGTGCATACTGCGCCACTGTATGTGTGTCACTGTATGTGTATACTGTGTCACTGTACTTTTAAAGTCAGCATATTCAGTGTAGAGTTGATCCTGTTATTTCAGTTTTAGGAAGTACTTTTCTTTGATAAAGAATGATGTTCAGTAAAGGTTTTCATTCATTATTAACGTCACATGGACCAAAAAGCATTCTCGATTAGAATTCCTTTAACCTAATCACTCTTTATTATCTACGGAGCATGAGGATAGATGTCTCTTTCAATTATCTGGTGCAGCCAAATTTTCAGGTTTCAGAAATAGCTCCTTTTCATGCACTGAAACAAACATTTGATAAGCAGTTCCTTTAGCCTGTTTTTTTTAGTCCACCGCTAACACGCTCAGGGTGAATCATTTGTGGATGGATGACCTTATAAAATTCAACACTGTTTACTTTGTTTTTATGATTATTGTCGTTACTGATGACCTTTATACGCTTCCTCAGTCAAATGCTGTCTTTCTTGCTCATTGCACATGCTAATGCACGTATACCCCCACCCAGCCCTCCCACCATGTTTTACTCGCAGTGTGTTCTGTACTGAAACTCACTCCCATACAGATAAGGTGTTACCACCGGTGAGCGAGAAGACGGACAGGAGGGAGAGGGTGGCAGCTGAGGACCTCTCTTAGTCTTTGCATCGATGCCAAAAGAGGCTTTTCCAGCTGCGTTTACTTTCTTTGTTTAGTCTCTACAGAAGAGGGAGGTAGCATGTGTAAGGCTGTCCCACCACCCTTCCCCTTCCCCCAACCTGTGCGGGCGAACAGAGGTGAATAACAAGCTAGCAGATGCCCTGGGAATGTGAGCAAAAGTTGCCAGGGAACTTGGAGGCCTCCGTCGTCACATGTCATTGTGTGTGATCAACATATACGCATGCAGTAGCCAAAGGTAACAGCTTCGTTTAAGTTTTTCTTAATCTAAAACTGTCATTTTATGTCTGCAAAAGTGCGCCAGCTTAGCCGTTTCAAACTAAATCCTCAAGTCACCCCAGTATTTGCATTTACCATCCGGCATATGCGTGCACCTTACTCTATATCTACATGGAAACTGAGAGCTTTTTCAACTATGCTTATGCAAAATAACACTATCTTTTTACTCCAGGGCATGTGTATTGTTCTGAAAAACATATTTCGAGTGGATTTAAAACAGGAGGAAGGGGCAATGTGAGCAGCACCCCCTCCTATTGAAAAGGCCAAACAAAAAAAAAAAACAATTCATGGAGGATGCAGCTAGTTGGCGCTCCTCTTCACCAGCTCTAGATTCTTCGCATTTCTCTGTCTTATACAACCCTGGCAGTGGCGAGTCTGGCCGCCCATGAATAGGAGCAGTCACATTCAGAATATCTTTTGATGAGAAATGTTCCTGAGCCGTGGTGAGTGACTGGGGCAGCTCCAGGACACGCCACAAAGGGCGCCTTTCAGAAGGATACCTCTGGCCTCTGCCAGCCGTTACAGAAGCAGAGAAAACTGCTCATTCTGCCTGTGCCTGGGAAGAGGCTGCAGAAAGGCGAGCGGCTACAAAAGAACAGGTGTTTGCTGGTTTACGGTTTCAACCGGGGGGGGGGGGGGGGGGGGGGGGGTGGGGGGGGCGATGGATAAAAAGATGTTGACATTCACGGCTGACAAAGAAGGAACTGTGTTAGCACATTAATGACTTGGTTTACCTACTCTTTTATTTGTTAATGCTTATTTTCTTTTAGTGAAAGATTCGTAGTACAGTGGAAATCGAAAGGTTTATTAGTCTCAGCGTGTATAAAAAGGAAATATCGTCTGAAAAAAGTCTAAATAGATAGATAGATAGATAGATAGATAGATAGATAGATAGATAGATAGATAGATAGATAGATAGAGTCATTTTCATCTCTGTATCATGTTTCACTTTTAAATGGAATCCAACGATCCAATCTCATCTTCTAAAACCCTTTAAAGGAAATGAATGGAATGTTACATGTAAATATAGGAGGTGATAGTTTCTCCTGTTTGTTATTCAAGGACATTTTGACTCTCCTACCCCCTGCAATCCTCCCCAGCTGTCCTTCACTAGCTTCTGTAGCTGAGAGATCTTTAAGAAGCAAAGCCAAGCCTTCTGATGTCCAGTTGGAACCACTTCCAAGAGTCCAGTCAAGCAGATCTTACGGCAAGAGATGCTTGTCGATTCGACTGAAAGCTCTGCCAGTGGTGCTAAGGCTGGGTTTGGCTGCTTCCAGATTTCAGACTTTATGAGATCATTTCCTGACGTTTTGATCCACGCAAATGTCAAACTGCTTTGCCATTAATCATAAAAGAAAATGGGAAATTTTGGCGAGGCTGGTGATCTAATGCAGCCCTTTCTTAACTTTGCTTATATAAGTTTAATTATCAAATTTTGTGAAACTGTAGAATACAGAAACTATTGTTAATACTGAACTCCTGGCATAAGTTTGTAATAGAGCTGTTGAGCACATTAGGGCTTCATAACTGGTTCCCAGTGCTCGGTAGCTGCTTGAGCTAATCATCTTATTGTCATATTTGGGACATGTTATAGCTGCATGTTATAGCAACATATCTTCACAGACATGTTATAGAGGACAGTGAATTTACCACATATCATGCTTCAGCAGTTAAATGCAATTGCAAACATGTAACGTTCGTAGGACATTAGACAATTGGAAAAATATATTGCTCAAATTCAAAATGTGAGTGCTGACTAGTCATATCATGTAACAGGTTAGCAATACAGCAGTGCACCTATATCTACGGGGGAGACATTCCCAGACCTACTGTGGATAGCAAACATCACATATCACTAGTTTTAAGACTTTACTTAAAGCTGTCATTTATAGTGGACTATAGATACCCTCATAATGCATTATAACAGTAAGTATAAGAATTAATAAAGCATTACAGCATCTTCTATTGACAGTCATAAGGCATTATAGTGTTGATCATAATACTTCATGAGCTCCATTGAAGCTCTCATTTATCATGCACTGTAGATACCTACATAATATAGTGTCTGGAGAGACGAAGGGCTGGGAGGCAGGGGTTACGGCGGATGGAAGGGTTCATTCAGACTTAAAAGGAACAGGGTGTAGAATAGAGCCAGACCACGAGGGATGAAAACGGGGGGACTACAATTTATGGATTGCTCATTTCTGGAGTTTTCCATTTAATATTATTGGTTGTTATGCACAGAAAGCAAGACTGCGAATAAGGGAATACCACTGTATTAGCTCATTTATTGTGACAAGACCTGTGCAAATAGATAGGCATCAACATGTGGTTACAAAAAGTCCTCATTCTCAGAATACTGTTCAAAGCAGCTGCCACTCTACAGTACTGCAAACGATGAAGATTCTCTTCAAGACCACAGTCGTTTCCATGCAAAAAATAGACTACAGTCATTTCTCACAATGTGCTTCAGCCTGTTGTTTTCATGATCTGTTTTGGTGTTCCAGTGAAAAGTCTCTCGTCCAGATCATTAAGCTCACAGACATTAGTCATGCTTTGTTGCCTTTTGCTTCATAGGAGCTGGCATCCCACAGCCTGGTGACAGTGATAACCCAGTTTACAGGCTCCCCCAGCAAGCTCTGCCTGCCTGCTTGCATCTCCACCCTGGGAACTGGCTGCTGTGCCAAACGCTAGATACAGAGAAGGGTTTCTTTTCTCTGAAATGTGAAGGCGAGGAACAGGATTGTTTTCCGTTAATGAATTTCTCTTGACTGCAAATCGTTACTTCTGAACAGCGGTTACTCTGAATCATGGCCGCGGCCCTTGATCCCAGCATGGGGCCTCACATCTTCTGATGAATGACAGGCAGGCTCATTGAGGCCCGTGTATGTTTCATTTTCTGAAAGTGCCAGATATACCCTTCTTATCTTATGTGGCTCTGATCAAGCGTCATACACCCTTTGGGGCTCCATGAGCACACTCACAGCATCAGAGCTCTTAGTCTGCGCGATTGTTGCCTGTACATGTGTTATCTCTGCAGATTCACAGGTACAATACTGTGAGTCTACTTTCACATGCAGACTGATATAGAAGGTGGCTGAAAGTTTAATCTAAGCATTGATGGATCTTATTGCTTCTTATTGCTTATGTTGACTTCTATAATTGGTACATAAAGGTTCCTTTGTAGAGGTGAAAAGCAAGCTAAGTTTGTAATGAGTTCTCATTGTATCTTGCTGTTCAAGAGCTCAGGCTTGACTGATTTCTGCTGAATGGGGCATGGAGAGTCCCTTCATCCCTTCTCAGCTCTGCCTACACAGGATGGGGCGACGGGGCGAGGGATGGTGGCTCTAATCCAGTATCCCTATCGTGTGCAAATAATGGGCCATCTCATCGTGTTCTCCCAGGCTGGGGAATTGGGGGCTGGCTTTATGAGCTTGTTTCATAAGCAAGGAGTCACAGAGCAGTGCCAATTAGGATGATTTTACACGCTTGGGTGCCGGCTGTCTCTTCTCCAGAATTAATCTGGGGGTGTTGGGGGGGGGGGGGGGGGGGGGGGGGGGGAGAGCTGTCCAACATTTTTCGCTAAAGCCATATTGAAGGAGCTGGGGGATTGGGGATGGTGGTATGGAGCATCTGGAAGGTCTCTCTCTCTGCTGGTGCAGCACCATACGGACCGCAAAAGGTCACACACAGGCATCTGGGAAGAGTTTCGTGAGTAATGGTCATCAGTGACGTGCGCCCCAGCGGCCAGTCATGTGCAGGCGCTATGCAGGCCCACCTCTGCGCAGGTGAGGGGGCGCCATACCACCCATAAGATACAGTCCGAGTCCGTGCTGATGCCTATGTGCCTGTTTGATGACAGCAATGTAGCGGAACGTGAATTTAACAGAGCTGCAGGAGTCCTTCAACGACGTTAAAAAAAAATCACCAGTCATAAAACATTCCGGTTAGTTAAATAATGTTGCGCCAAACCAGGGCATTACCTTACCAGGGAGCAATCATCTATGTTTAATGTAGAAAATGGCTACATAAGAATGTAATCTGCAGGCATACTGATGTCCAGAGAGAAAGAGAGAGAGAGAGATGTGCCAAATGTGCATGATTTGCAGTGAGTGCTTCTTTGTTTGAATAATTGCGAGCATGTGAGACGGCTGGACCTCAAAGAGAAGAGCTTGTAAGAACCTACTCGTGTTCAGTGACGTGTAAATATAGGGAGCTGACAAGCACAATCAAGCAAGTTCGACTCATGCTGGGACACGTTCGCCATTCCGCAGACAAAATCGCTCCAAAACCTTCATCTCTGCATAAGCTGCAATAATCCCTGCAGTTTCAAAAATAGCAGAAGAATAAGGACAGCACAAGAAAAGGCTAGATTTAAATATCTTACTTGTTTTTAATAAGAAATTTGGGTAATGAAAAATGAATTTTTCACAGAGAATATCCTGTGACTTGCTCTGTATAGAATAAAGATTGCTTATTGGCGTTTTCTAAATGTCTTAAAGCATTTTCACAGACAAAGTGGAGGAATTACATGTCTCAGTTGGCTTGGGAACTCCGGAGTGTCCCACAGGAGGTATTGGAACCAGTTACTGGAGAAAGGGAGGTCTTGGACAGTCCTGCAAAATCTGCTGCCAGCGCCCACCAGGAGAGCTGGAGTGAAAATGAATGGATAGAGAGATGCCCTGAATGTGCGGCCCCTGTAACTCAATAAGCTTATGCTTTTCTGCAAATTGGTTTAGTTCAAGTCCAATATCAACGTGCATGTTGGTTGAGATGTCTGCCCTGAGAAGATGCAACTGCCTGGTGAGTGGCCTGACTGCATCGATTCGGGTGATGAAACACGTCACTGGTGTCTGCCAACCAGCAATCAAGGGTGCAACGAACCTGACCACGACAATAAAAACACATGAAAGTGTTTGCTGTGTTTTTTTAAAAAATATTTTATCTGCTGTTTTTTTAGGAAAGCCTGGTAAGAGTCAGAGTATGACTGTCATTGCTTTAAATTCCTGTAGTCACCAGGTGACCTTAAGTGGTCATAAGGCTGCAGCTGCTGACAGGAAGGTCCACCAGAACCCATAACGTACACCCTGAGACACCTGGGGAAGGCCCACCGGGACCCTTACCGTACACCCTCAGGCTCCTGGGGAAGGACCGCCGGGGCCCTTACCGTACACCCTCAGGCTCCTGGGGAAGGACCGCCGGGGCCCTTACCGTACACCCTCAGGCTCCTGGGGAAGGACCGCCGGGACCCTTACCGTACACCCTCAGGCTTCTGGGGAAAGCCTCAATGTTGCTTACGGTCCTCAGAAGGTTACACTGGTGTACCGTGGAGACCATCGTTGTTACCTGCAGCAAATCCTAGTCAAAAGCTTAGCCATGGAACATCACTGGACACTGCTCCCTCAGTGCAGGACATTTTCCGTCGCATCATGCTCCAGTCATGCACTTACCTTTCTCCCGCTTCTACTTAACCTTGTGTTGTGATTTTAAACATATTGTAACACTTTACACTACCTGCACCTTCACATGTCTTTATAATGCATTCATAGGTATAACTTGACATCCTAACATACCTTATCAGCTTTTATATACATTTATAACAAATATTATATGTTAATAACAAACATTATAACCAGTCAATTAACTGAGTATAAGTCACAGTCACATAGTACAGTACTCATCTGGTTGGTTAAAATAAAATCTTGGTTAGGATTTTTACTTTCGGAATTCTCCACCTCAGATTATACTATTGTTTGATTTATGGATTTATGGATTTATTATTATTATTATTATTATTATTATTATTATCATATTGAGCTTTCACTATCATGAAAAAATGTTGCTACTAGTTAGAGGCACTGAGGAATACTGACAGAAAACGGAATTGAATTTATTTTTTTTAATAATAAAATAAACTGCATATTTTCAGCTTGTAGATTGTATTTTTATTTTTGTTTTATTTGCTGGGACTCAAATAAATATGTTACTGAGCTACATAAAACTTAATTCTGGTGCAAGGTAAGATGTTTTGTAGGCTCAAAAGTGAAAAAGGCTGTGTTAGAACCAAAGATTTAATTATAAAAACAAGTTCAGTCGGAGTTGCACTCGCTCATTTGAGCAGTGGGAACTGTGGCTTCGTTTTCCCTCTCTCACTCTTCTGTAGAGTATGCTTCTGATTGTATCTGACAAAGTCCCTGATCTGCTTACATTGTAAAGCTACTGAGTTACAGGGCAAATTTTTTGACCCGTAAATAAAGTTGTAACAGGTTGTTTCCAGTTGCTTTATTAGACCCTTTATTTGCCAAACTCCTAGACATATGCGAACAGAAGCGAAGGACTTGAGTGGAAAATGTCTCCAATCATGACCAAGGACAGTGAATAGTATTGCTGTATTGTTATTTTCCACCCAGCTTACCATTAAGCCAAGTCAAATCAGTATTTATTTATTTGGCACATTTAAGAACAGTCCCAGCTGACAAAAGTGCTATACAGTTTGGCAAAATCAAAACATATTACATAACAACAAAAAAGACATAACATGGCACCATAAAACAAAAATGTCTGATACAAATGAAAAATGACAAATATAAATAGTAAACACACAAAAAGTAACAAATATCAATAGTATAAAAAGCTCAAGAACCAATAAGATATAGTACAACCCAGGGTAGGGTAAGGCATACGGATATGTCTTAAGCTTAGATATAAATTATCTATAGAAGAAGCAAACCTAACTGACGGGGGGGGGGGCGTTCCAAACTTTGGCACTGACCTCGGAAAAGCCCCGCTTGTTTTTAAATGTGTTTTTGGAGCAAGTTTAAGCAGCTTATCAGCTGACCTCAAAGATCTAGTCTCAGAATAAGGTAATAACAGGTCAGAATGGTCTGCTGGGGCCAGTCCATTGAAAGCTTTGAAAAGAAATAATAAAATTCAAAATGAATTCTGCAACTAACAGGGAACCAATAAATGGAGGCCCTGGATGGATGTGTCCTGCCACAATCATGTTTCCCAGCTGTTTCTTGTTCCTGTTATTAGTCTGGTGTATTTCAGTCCGCGTTACGTTTGGTTCCCCAGTCCGGTCATTAACGTTGTAATGTTGCGGCCTTCTCCTGAGTCTGTGCGCCAATAAATCCCTCATTCCCCGATTTTACGTTTCCCTGTTCTTGCTTCCCCGGTCTGTGCCTGCTGCCTACGCCTGCACACGACAGATTTTATGTGCTGTCTGTTATCCAACCTTGTTAAATCCTCGTTAATATTAACTTTACTGTGACTCTGATCCCATGCCCCCATCATGCCCAAAGAGCTGTCTGTATCTCTAAAATCCTATGCATTAGTAAATAGTTTTTAGAAGCATTGACTTTTGTGATGATGTTTATGGCTATCGGCTTGCTTTACTTTTGTTAAATGTAATTGTGAACAATAAAAGAATATCTACTATATCGCAGTAATGACCACAAATGGTATTGCTTTTCGAGGAGAATGAATAAGAGTGGTATATTAATAGCAGTATATTCATATTCTGTTTCAAGGGGAAATTGTGAATCCAGGCTTCCCAGCAATAAATAGAAATTACATAACAGCAAATAACAACATTAAACAGGGAGGGTTCCGCTTATAGATTCTCCAGGTTTTATAACCTACAGTATATGGAATGGCTCCCAAAAAGTTTTTCTATAAGATTTGGTATGATAAATAATGAGTTTATGGGCATTGTGCTAGGAAACCCAGAGTAAAAATACATTTCAGGGCAACGTGTTGATCTTCTGTCTCTCGGACCATGGTGTTTTGACTGTTAGGAAGAAATAATGTCTTGGGAGAGATGGTCTGGCTTGGTCTGTATAATGGTTCATATAAGAATTATGGATGTACTACATTATGAAGGTATATATGGTGCATTATAGATGAGACCTTCATAAAGCATTAATAATGCATAATACACATGGCTATAATGTGTGGTGCCTTTTTATAAATATTTATTGTCATGTTGTTATGCTTTATGAATCGATTATAATGTGTTATGAATGTATTCATAGATTCTTATAGATATGGCATTCATAGAAAGTGTTACCTATATATCTACTATACATAAATCCTGGGCATTTGATTGAATGATTCATGTCCACTGTAACACAAGTCCTACATATCAAACCCCCATTTCCTGAATTTCTGAAATCTGCAGAGAGAGCTCTCCTAGGGTTTTTTCACTCTGTTAACATCCTTTCTGGGTACAACTGGGCCTCAGCAGACAACTCAAGTGGCTCTTTTGTTGCTTTTGTGACACAAATAGCAACAGCAGATAGCTTAGTGCAAGAGCATGGTTTTGGATTTTATCTTAAAAGTGTTCACAGACATCACACAAAAATACACAATACAATCCGTAATGTACTGTTTGTATAATTTTATTTATTATTTATTTTAAGTCTTTCCCCTTTGTAGGCATAACCTTCACAGGAATATGACACAAAATTTGAACATCATATTTTATTTCGGTATTAGCTTCCATAAACCAGTGAGTTGTTTCCCAATGCAAAAGTTCTCTTTATATTATTAGTTAATCATGCTTATTATTTACAAAAGTAAATAAAGAGATTGATTTCAGCTCAGTAACAATAAGAGGGTGGATGGTTGGATGGATGGATGGATGGATGGATGGATGGAGATCATTTTCACAAAGTCACTGAATAAGTTTTAAACATTTCAATATGCACCCCAAGCCACCAGTATGCAACATTTTATTAGTTTGAATAGGGAGTCACTGGCGCAAAAGATATGGGAAATAACAACAATTGACACGGTGCTGGAAGGATGGAGGTGAAGGCAGAGGTCAGGGAAAAGCAAAGGCGCTTTATTCAAACAAAACCGAAACAGAAAGGGCTAAAGGAAATGGACCACAAGGGGTCAAAACTAGGCAAGGAGAGCAGGGGAGAGAGACAGGGCACAGGGTAAGCAAAGGGGTACATGCAGCCAGTAGCAGAACATAACAACGCAACACTACAATGACCAGACTGGGGAGCTCAGGACGAGAAGGCACTATATACGCCAACACATGAGGGAGCAGACAAGAGGCACCTGGGATCATCCACACGAGGGCTGAAACAAGAGGCAGGGTTAAGCAAAGCACAGGTGAGGCTCGTTAGCGCCACACCAGAGAGAACATGGAGAGAAGGCATGTGGGGTGTGACGGCAATTAAAAGTCAGCATACTTATTATTTTGCTAACTTTGTTATCATAACGCAATGAGTTTCACTGTAGTGTCAAGAAACTGACATTTTTTTTTGGAATACATATATGAATTCACGCTGCAGTGCCTGAGCCTGTAACAGACGGTGTGATATTGTTCCAGATAGCACAGGTTCAATTCAGTTTTATTTGTTTAGCAGATTTTCACAACATTACATTGTCTCAAAGCACATTACATTATCTGCCCAAAGCCCCCAGTGAGCAAGCCATAGGCGACAGTAACAAGGAAGTGCACTCTAGAAGGAAGAAACCTTGGGTGGAACCAGACTCAAAGTGGGATCCCATCCTCCAGGGAAAATAGAATCACAATCGACACGGTCCAAATTTTAAGATTTGAGTCTCGAAGCGAGGGGGGGGGGGTTGCGCGCAGGCAAGTGATGGCAGGCAGATGCGGGTGCTGCTTCAGATGGCAGGACGAACAGCGGTACAGCAAGCAGGGCATGAAGGAGAGACGTCACAGGCAGAAGGGCAACCAAGCCAGAGAGACACCAAAGGTAGTGGAGATGTCACTGGCAGCAGGGTAGGCAGGATATCTTGATAATTTTGGGTCTCCAGGCAGCACACCCCAGGAGGGGTAGAGGAGATAAAATGTGCAATTAGCCAAAGTAGGTGAGACTAAAGGCAGTGCAGACAGTTAGGTGAGTGTAATATGTAAGCTATGGCAGCATAAGTAGGATGGTGGCCCCTGTACTCTACAGATATTCCAAAAAAGTTTGGGAATAATATTTG
Source organism: Hippopotamyrus pictus (assembly GCA_026781145.1). Lineage (NCBI taxonomy): Eukaryota > Metazoa > Chordata > Actinopteri > Osteoglossiformes > Mormyridae > Hippopotamyrus > Hippopotamyrus pictus. The sequence continues at coordinate 10,636 of JAODLC010001888.1, read as the reverse complement.
TACTCTGGGCTTACAAAACTACACAAGTTGACTTTTTTACCACAGCTCATGTTTAAAGGAAAAAAACATTGTCTGTCCATCATGTAATCGCAGCTAGGCATGTGGAAGCTAATCAGAAAATGATGGTAAAACCACATACTGTAGGTTGAATATAAAGTATATGCATAGTGTTATGTGATGGATTCTACTGTCACCTCTGAAAAATTCTAAAAAAGACTGCTTGAAATGTGGACGGTGATAGGCTCATATTCTCTTAATTACATATGCAGAATGTTTATTTGGCAGTATAAAATGTTTAGTGTTCAATCTGATGTTATGTCTACTCTACCTGATAACATGATGTGGTTCTGAGAATGCGCTGTGATTTTTTAATTTAAACTGAGATATTGCAATCATACTGAGAATCCTAGTAACATTAATATTCACAACAAATAACAAGCTTTTAACAAAAGGTCAGACATATCTAGCTATAGGTAAAACAGACAGTTAACAACTGCAGTGTCAAATGGTCCAATCACAATATAATAATAATCAAAAAACACACAACCTGCCTGTCCCTGAACTGCCTGTGTTGTTAATGAAGTGAAATGATCATCAATTTTCTTGGTTCTCCCAAGTAGAGCTGTGCCTAGGCAGGGTTTCTCAAGGTCCAGGCCATAGTCCAGATGCGGACCAAACCGCAAGTTAATCTGGACCTAGCTGATAATGCCCTTATGAATCAATATGGTTAACATAAAAGGCTTAATGTGGTTTGAAATAAAAAATACAATATAAAACCACCAAACTTTGCAGATGCATAGCTTGTCATAATCTTGCCCCCCAACAATGATAGAGTCAAAATGATTAGCGAGCATTAATAAGGTCTCATTATTGTTATACAGGTATATTGATGTTCATATGGAAAGTTTTTTATTAATTCATTAAAGTTTGTGAAATGTTGTTTTGTTATTGAAAATTGTTCCAGATCTCGGACTTTGAACAAAAATCTGACGCAGACTTTTGACCAAAAAGTTTAAGAATAACTGGTCAGGGGTCCCTGAAAAAACAGTGTCAGCCCTGTACAGATCATTATGCTTATAGTTCATGCTTTTGAAAATATCAGACCTGGATGAAGGGGTTTGTTTGTCTTCGGCATATTACAGCAAGATCAACTAACCTGAACTGTGAACTAAATGTAAAATCATGGCCTTACTGTCACTGCTGAGCCTGTTAAAAATGGTACCATCTCGGCACTGTCTGTCACAAGGTGTGAAAGGCTGACAGTTTGACAAGTCCAGGTAACGTCTGAGTGTCTCTGGGGGTTCTACCTATTGACTTGTTGCTGAATGGGTTTTTTCAGGTGCTGATGATTTATCTCCTCTGCAAAGTTCATGTGTGTGTGTCAGGTACTTTATGAACAGTTTTCCTTAAGAAAGTCCTGCTCAGGGAGTGATAGGTGTCTATAGGCACACAGTCACATCAAAAGTCTTGCAGAAGTATCCGAGTGAATTGTAGTTCACAGGAAAGTGTTGGGATTTTTGGTGCCAGGGTCAAACACAGACAATGATAAAGTATTTCTTTATTCTTTGAACACGAAACAAAGTTAGGTTATTATGCAATGCAAGGGTCACACTTTACTTAAAGCTGTCATCTGTAATGCATTTTAGATACCTTCATGATGCATTATACTGGTAGACTCCTAAGGCAAATTGGTCCTTGGTAAGCAGCCTGACTAAGTGCAATGTAGAAACAGCCCATGATGGAAAATACAAGAGACCATGCTACCCCTCTGGGATTGGGGAGACCGGGGCTTTGCCCTGGAGCTCCCTCCCCAGGCCTACTGGCCAGGTCTCCACCCATGGAGCCTGGCCAGGCAAAGCCCGAAGAAATAACATGCACCTGCAGGGGGAGCCGTGGAGGTCAGGTGCAATGTACTGTAGATCGGGTGGCAGTCGAAGACAGGAGCCTCAGTGGACAGACTGTCAGCTACCAAAACTTGTTCTACATGGAATGTAACCTCTCTGGTGGGAAAGGAGGCTGACCTGGTGTGGGAGGTGAAGAGATACAGAACAGATAAAGTCGGGCTCACTTTGAAGCATGGCTTGGACTCTGGAACCAAACTCCTGGAGAGGGACTGGACACTATTCCATTCTGGACTTGCCCAGAGTGAGAGGCACCAGGCAGGGGTGGGCTACTTATAGCCCCCTAGTTCAGTGCCATTGTGTTGGAGTGTACCCTGGTGGATGACAGGGTCGCCTCCCTTCAACTTTGTATTGTGGAACAGGCTAGGGCAGTTGTCTGTGTGTATCTGCCAAACACCAGTTCAGAGTATCCGGCCGTCTTGGAGGCCTTGGAGGGGGTGCTGGAAGGCGCCCCTTCTGGGAACTTCTGTTTGGGGACTTTAATGCTCACATGGGTAGAGTATAACCTGGAAGGGTGTGATTGGGAGGAATGGCCTGCCTGATCATTATCTGTGCGGTGATCTGTTATTTGACTTCTGTGCTAATCACAGTTTGTCTATAAGGAACACCATGTTCGAGCATAAGGGTGTTCATAAGGGCACCTGGCACCAGAGCTCCCAAGGCCACAATTCGATGATCGATTTTGTAATCATATCAATGGATCTGCGTCCATATGTTTTGGACTCTCGGGTGAAGAAATGAGCGGAGCTGTCAACTGATCACCTGGTGGTGAGTTGTATCCAATGGCGGGGAAAGATGCCGGATAGACCTGGTAGATCCAAATGCATAGTAAGATTGTGTCTGGTGGAGGCCCCTGTCCAGGAGATTTTCAACTCGCACCGCCGGCAGAACTTCTCTTCTTTCCTGAGGGACATGGAGTCTGAATGGGCCATGTTCCAGGACTCCATTGCTGAGGCGGTGGTGCAGACATGTGGTCGTAAGGTTGTTGGTGCCAGCCATGGTGGCAATCCTCGAACCCGGTGGTGGGCACCAGTGGTACAGGGAGCTCTCAGGCTGAAGGAGGCCTTCAGGGCTTGGTTGGCTTGTGGGACTCCGGAAGCAGCGGACAGGAACTAGCAAGCAAAGCAGGAAGCAGATCTAGCAGTTGCTGAAGCAAACTCTCAGGTGTGGGAGGAGTTTGGTGAGGCTGTGGAGAAGGAGTTTTGGTCAGCCTGGCAAATCATCAGGTGACTCAGGAGGGGGAAGCAGATCTTCACCAATGCTATTTACAGCTGGGATGGAGAGCTGTTGACCTCAACTGGGGATATAGTCAGGCAGTGGAAAGAGTATTTTAAGGATCTCCTAAATCCCACATATGTGCCTTCCTCAGAGATAGTAGAGCTGTAAGACTCAGAGGAGGACTTGTCCATCTCTGGGGCTGAGGTCACTGAAGTAGTCACTCAGCTACTCAGTGGTAGAGCTCCGGGGGTGGATGAGATTTGCCCTGAGTTCTTGAAAGCTCTTGATGTTGTGGGTCTTGGCTGACATGCCCCTTGTCATCGATTTTGTTCATAACATTAATGGAATAGTGCATGGAATGGTGCAGCCAAGGGTTGGAGGGGATCTGATTCTTTTCTTTTTGCAGATGATGTGGTCCCTTTGTGTCACCATGGAACTTAACTGGAAAAGGGTGCATTCCCCTCTCCTTTTAGAGGATGAGTTGCTGTCTCAAGCAGATGAGTTTAAGTATCTCAGGGTCTTGTTCACAAGTGAGGGAACAAAGGAGCAGGAGATTGACAGATGGATCTGTGCAGCATTGGTTGAGCTGGAAGCTTTCAATTTACCAGTCGATCTGCATCCCTACCCTCACCTATTGTCATGAGCATTGAGTAGTGACCGAAAGAATGAGATCGCAGGAACAAGTGGCCGAAATGAGTTTCCTCTGCAGGGCGTCTGGGCTCAATCTTAGAGATAGGATGAGGAGCTCAGACATTCGAAAGGGCCTTAAAGTAGGGCTGCTGCTCCACCGTATCAAAAGGAGCCAGTTGAGGTGGTTCAGGCATCTATCTAGGGTGCTATGATTACCTGGGAAGATGATTTGGGTATATCCAACCAGGAGGCGGCCCCGGGGCAGACCCAGGACACGCTAGATAGATTATATCTCTGGGCTGGCCTGGGAACGCCTTGGTGGAGCTGGAGGAGGTCACTGGAGAGATGGAGGTCTGGGAATCCCTACTAAGACTGCTGCCCCCGCAACCCGACCTCAGAAAACCTGTGAAAAATGAATGGATGTATGGATATTTATAATGCTTTATGAATGCATTATAAAGTGTTATGCATGTGTTCATAGATTCTTATAGACATGGCATTCATAGGAAGTGTTACAAATGTATTCTTTTGTACCTCAGATTCCTCTTTTACTTTTACTTCACAATGTCTTGCTATTATTCTGCTTTGCTGATTTATAGCTGTTTTTGGTCTGACATCACATTTCTCCAGTTGAAATGTAACGTGCCAAATAACCATTTCTTTTGAAATGAAATCAGTATAATTTGCCTGCTATTGTATTCAGGGTCCTTGAGTCTGACAGTCATCGCATGTATTTATGAACGTCATAGCTCACTCTCTGTGGCTAGGGCTATGCCTGAAGAGAGTGGGGAGTTATTGCACCAGGAGTGAAGGCAGAGTTCTGGGCTGGGGGGGTAGAGGGGCATACCTCATTCTTATATAATTAACATGTTGTGACAGGCCTAGATAGCTCCAGACCTGCATTTGGCATTAATGTCTATTCAGCTCCATATCTTACAAAAATAAACAGTGCCAACGAGATGGAAACTGCTGACTGAAATGCCCCTCAGGTCGGGATAAAACAGCTTGCAGAGCCGCGGGATACAATACTGGCACAGCGTAGCTTACTTTCGAACCCCTGCTTTCCAATTGACTTCAGCTACAGCGATTTGCTGAACAAAACGTTGTGTCAGCACCATGGAGACAAAAGACAGAGGGGAAAAAATACCCTAACGAAAAGTGGTGGCCAAAAAAAGAGGCAGAAAATCAGGGATATGAAAAGCATAGCTTGAATATCACAAGACTGATAACTCAGCAGATAACTTCAGTGGGTGACATAAGACACAGCTCAGATCGCTACAAACAATTAATTTGCCACAATGATGATAAATACGGTAAAATATATGCATGGGATGCCATTGTTACACAGTGGCAAAACAAATGTTTCTGCCGTCAGGAGTACCCACGACATCAAAAACACAGTACAGCACATTATTGATTAACACAACTTATTAGCACAAATTTTGAGAAGAGGATTAAGTGTAAACAAAGTTTGTTTATTTGACTGATTAAAAGTCAGTGGTGTTGATCCTAGTATTAGAATGCTGTGGCTGTAATCGCAAACAAAACAAAACTTCGTAGTACTTACCCTCATACAGATGCATAGAGTGCCGCTGCTCTCACCATACACACATTTTCAGGCCATTCAGTGCTCTGGGTATACAATACATTGGGTTACCTCACAACATATAAAGTAGGGCAGCTCTAAGCCTCACTTGACAAGGCCGAGACTGTGGCATATCATTCATTATTACAATCCTGCATAAGAACCAACTTTTTCAATGGTGGCACTGAAAAGAGATTTAAACATTGTTGCATCCATGGCAACAAGCTTAAGGCTCCGCAGCTCACTTTATCAAACCCAATTGAGTCTGCAGCAGTTTCCTGGCGACACAGATAAGTCGTGTTGGGGAGGATATATATAACAGCTTTGCAGGAGTCGCTCAGCGCTGTTTTAGCTGAACGTACAATAGCAGAGACCTGTATTCAAAAGACATGCTTGAGGAAAAGATAGAAACAGAAACTAGCTCTGCGTTTTTCACAATAATGCTCTACTTAGTCGGAATAAAGTAACTATTTAGAAACATGCTATGTTGGGAAAAATAAAGGCATACATACGGTAGGTATATACATAATTAACATTTACTATGTTTTAGAGTAAATTTGATGTAATGAACTCTATGCACACTGCAGAATGGCAGAAGCACCAGTCAGTCTCTCAGGGGAACAGCTCTGCTACAGTATACTAATGTTAGCAGCTGTCAGCAAGAACTAAATATAATTTTGCTCATAAATTACAGCAACAAACACTCTGCTCATATTTTGTTTTTAGTATATTACGGATGTTATGTGTGCAGTGTTTGTCCCAGAGAGAGCTAAGATGGTGTTTTTATGATAATGCAGAACTAATTGCAGAGTGGGACCTCCGTGGGCCTGGAATGTGAACGACCCACATAGTGCAGAACCTTTCCTGATTAATCAATAGCTGCCCCTCCATTGCCAACAGTCTTAAAAACTCACCCACCCCAGCTTCCTCCTGTGTGATTGAGAATTTGTTTGTGGCTGGGACCTGAAATCAATTCCATTTCCAGATTGTAAAGGTCAAACCCCACAGGAGAGTGAGGCTCAGCAAGGACAGCCTTGAGATTGATACGTCAGACCTCTCTCATGCTTCCCCTACTTCTTTCAGCCTTGAGGTTAATGATTGTTAAAACCTACCTGTAGAGATTACAACCATCTGGGGCTGTCATGTGATCCAGACATCTTCTGTTTAGTCCTTTAAAACCTCCTTCCCGGACCTGACTGCTAAAAGGGGGCAAGTCAGGAGGTTTAATCAGAGGTAACAGTGACCTGCATTCACAGCATGCTGCAGCTGCGGATCCATCCAAAGGCAGCATATTCAGAGCTGAGCAAATGTGCTGTAACGTGTGGCCGAGCAGTAGGACGTGAGGAGGTCGACGATGAGAAGCACAAGGAGCCGGATACTGCTCTGGGAGTGAAGTAATTAAGGGGAGAATAAACACCAAACATGGTGAACTGGGAAAAACAAGCTGGCGTTTTGATAAAAATAAAATTATTTCCGAGAATAAGACTGCTCATTTGTGTACGTTACATATGTTTGACAATTTGCAAACTGCCCTTTAGTAAAAAGACAAAATCATGGACAAATTTTTGATCCTGAACTAGCAGGTTTAGAGCTGTGATACGTGTCATTGGTAAAAGCTAAACAGTAGTATATGTTAATCAATGGTGTTTAATCAGATATACAGTACTAAGAGGGCGTTAGAAGCATTTTCAATCTGAGGGGGGCACACTGGCATAAAACTAATATTTTATGTTAATTGTAGGGGGGTCCAAATGAATAATTATGATTTAATGGTGGCGACGCACATGAGTATTAACCAGAAGGCCATGAAAGAAAAAAAGCAATATCAGAATATACGCAAAATAAACTGAAAGTAACAAGAATGTCTTCTTTTGGATACCTAGAACACCATCACTTTGGTTCTTCTCTTCAGGGTCACTACAGCCATTGAGTTTTACCATCAGCTCACTCAATTAATAAGCTTAATTAGTTAAATAATTAGGATGAGGTATTGATTAGCCAAATATGGTGTGCAACAAATACATGAGTAAATTGGATGAGTACTGCAAGTACAGTGGTACCTCAGAACTCGAACTTCGAATCCTAAAAAGTTTGAGTTCTGATCGAATTTTCCCCATAATAAATAAGGAAAAACCAATTAATTGGTTCCCGGCCCCAAAAATTACACCGAAATATGTTTTTTTTTAGCATTTAAACATAAAAATGAACCAGATAAAACAAGAAGAGCATATATTGTACTGAACACATCTAAGCACATTTATCAAAACATTTTTTTAATGTAAGAAATTTTTAAAGTAAGAAAATAAATGTATCCAAAAAATGTGTCCTGCCCCGATTGTCCGCTCCTTCCTTGTGCCACGCCCCCTCGTTAACCAAGTGTGGAATCCCCGTGTGATCAGCTGTTTCTGGTTGTTGTTATTTGTCCTCTGTATTTCGTCCGCATTTCAGTTTGTTTCCCCAGTCCGGTCATTGTATTGTTCATCTGCGTTTTACCTGCCTTACCTGTAATTAAACCCCGTATTCCTCGATACCCTGACATCTGCGCCTATGTGTCATGCTGGGCACGACAATACTATTATAAATTAAACGTATTAATCGTTCATTATTAATATTAAAATAAAAATAAAATAAAATAATTAAATAAAATTGAGTTCTAGGTAATTTTTTTTTCCGAACTTGTTGGTTCGACTTTTAAGAAATTTGAGCTATAATCAGCTGAGGTGCCACTGAATTTGGTTGACTTGAGAAGAGGCTGATACACTTTGACAGATGTTGTTTAACACCAACATGTAGATCATTTAAACATAATTTTTGCAAGGTATTACAGTACAGTATATGCTAGTGCTACTGGTGAAAACTAATGTCTATTAGACAGGGAATGGAATGGAAAGCATGCTGGGACCTTGCATTATGGACGCCAAAATAAGGATGATTTGGCATTGTACATATCAGGGAGGACTTAACTTTCCGTGCCACATGTGCCTGACAATATAACAGACCTTTTGCTGTGACCATAACAGCAGCTATGCGTTTCTTATAAGCCGGAGTTTGTGGTGGGGGGGGAGGGGTTTGACCAGGTGATGACCTATAGTGGTGTCTAGTACTCTGGTAAGGTGGAACAAGATCTTTCCAATTGTTTAATCTCAATCCAGAACTTTAAAACAATTACAGAGCATTTTGAAATGCACTTTGCGGCTAATGAAAGAATATTTCACAAAGGATATCATGACAAACCGTGATGGCGATGATAGCAGAAGCCTGATTTTTATTTATAAGGCTTTTGGGATGCAACAAAATCCCGAACGTTAGCATGTTTCTGGCTTTGCAGCAAGGCTCAGATTGACGCGGGATCATTCCGACTCCCTGTTTCCCTTGCAATGCCTTCAGGACCATAAGCATACTGTAACAGTCAGCACATCATGTTCTCTCGTATAGCTGTAGAGATGGACTGATCATATTTCTATGTCCTCTAGCAGATAAAAGGATTTGGAGCCATGCTATAACACTGGAATCCTGATACAGCTTTAGTGTTACAGTATCAGCACAGCTCTCAGTGTCCCCTTCACATGTCCCGTCTCAAGCTCCCTTTTCTGCCAAGCGAGGCCCCTAATAAACATGCGCTCCACATGTGTGCCTGACATACCATCTCTGCGATTTACACTTTAATGACTTGTCCATGTGTAGAGAAACAAGCCTCAAAGAGGAGGGAGGCAGCAAACACGGTTTCTCTGATGTGGGAATTTGGGTTGTGGGAATAAGGTTTAAACCTGCAATCAATACAGCACAGTTACATATTAAATATTACATGAATGTGGTATGATGTAGTCGGAAAGTAATATTCTATGTACTGTATGTAAGTCACTTAAAAATAAATACAAAAGATTTAAATAACTGGACATGTCATCAGGAAGTCTAATACTAAAGTGTTCTAGATATCTGGGTATTGTACAGCAGTTTATCCAAGTCTGGTCCTCGGTCCATTCTTTTGCTCCCTCCGGGCTCCCTGCCCAACAGTCCACATTTTTGCAAAAACACGGACTGTCTCTGGGTCCCCGAGGATTGGGAAACACTGTTCTAGAGGAATACTTTGTACCTGGTCAGCAGGAGTCAATGGCACCCAGTAATAATAAATAAATGCTCATCTTAATCGCCTAAATGTTACTTTGAAAACGGTCAGCAGCAATAACACAACCAGTTTTTTGTACAACAAATTCAAAGATTTTCCTTCCTTTAATTTATTTTTTGTTCTTGTTAAAACTATAGAGGCAGCACATTTTGATATATTTTGAAAACATACTTTCTTATGCATAAAGAGATATTTTTCATCTCTCTGTTCTCTCTGAGTTAATATCTCAGATAGATGTTCCAGAGAAATGCTTCTTCAAATCATTCATTATTCATTGTTCCCAGGGATATTTTCTTTGAACTCATATTTTTCCCCACAAAAGGCCAGAATGGGAGATTGGTCTATCATGTTGTGGTCTCTACTTGGAATAGGCTCTTGAAAACAGCCCACGTTTTGCTTAGTACTGAATCAGGACATTTCATTGCATCTAACAGACTCTGTTATACAGTTATACAGAATCTTTTCTGAATAAATCACCTGTGGTCTTGTCACCATGAGCTGTTTTTCCTTTCTTTCGAGAGCAGTGAAGAGGCAAACATAGAGAGGAAGGGCCAAGTGGATCAGACAGGACTAACAAAATGAGAGGATGATAAAATTCCAGAAAAATGAGAGGGGAATGGAATTAAACTGTATTTTTAATCCTTAAAATCCCCCTGCTGGCCGCAGGTCTATCAGGATACGTGTATGTGTACTAGCTGCAGAAATGCAGTTTCACCTTTACTGACATTTCTTTTTGTTTAATGTGTTCAGTCTTCATAACTATGCAGTAGCATTTTCGTCAACAATCCGCAATTTCCTAGTGACCCTAGCCAACAGGGGTTGGCAACCCAATCAAGAATAATTTTCAGGAATATAAATATTCAATCAATTAATTAATCAATCAATCAATTAATAGATAAATGAACATCATTGGAGCCGCAGGATTTTACTAGAATCAGAAATTTATTCTAAAGATCTTAGCAGCATTTTGTTGATCCCGAAGGAAATTCCAAAAGTTACAGCAGCACACACAAAAAGTGACATCACTGTACATATACAAAAGATACAATACTGTACAAAAGACACAATATTATACTAAATTGCAATGTCCAAAATAAAATGTGCAACCTTTAAATACTATACTATTCTAGAGGGCTGGTGACTGAGGGGGAGAGTGGTCAGGGGGAACCTTATCGT
>JAODLC010001880.1:0-29369 GCA_026781145.1 Hippopotamyrus pictus | reverse complement strand
TCTGTGAAGAAGGCATTCAAGTAAGAATTGCATTGTAGTATGACTCATTTCCTGGCGCGTACAATTTATATTAGGTCTGCGTTCACAGTTCGACTTCTGATATTCAGCTCGAGTACCAGGTCAAACTGGTTTGATCGACTTTCAGGAAATTCGAGTTCTAGTGAGTTCGAGAACCGAGGTACCACTGTAGTTACAAACCTGTGTATGTGTGTGTGTGGGTGCGTTTGTGTGTGTGTGTTTATATTAAACTATACACTCACCACACCGGCAGGTCTGTCTAGAGACTGATAAAAAGGGAAAGTTTCATGGGGTTGCTATTAATTTTTGCTATTATAAAATGGCTATTAATATTGCAACCAACCCAGTTGTTTGCGTTAGTTCTTAGTGAATCCATCATGGGTCATGCTGAATTTCATTTGTTGTCAAGCCACCAAAAACCACAGAACGTGCAAAGTGCGGTTTCTGAAGACACTTCATAGTCTATTAAATCATACTGCCGTTCCTCCAAAAGGAGAGCCTAACCTGGAAAACTGACATGGAAGCCTGTGGATATCTCAGCGGCTGAGATAGGAGAATCGGCATTAGTGAGAATCAGGACACTGCTGGTGCAAAATGTGTGCCTGGCTAATAAGGATGCAGTTATTAGAGAATGAATAAATCTCCTCAGTAATTCTCTCAAAATGTGCCACAGATGTCAGATGAGACCAGACACAAGGAACAAATGAAAAAGCTGGCCTGGAAGTAATAGAAGCATAATTTTATGTAATGTAAAATTTTATGCAATGTAAAATTGGGAAAGACTTTCTAATGAGTAAATTTTATAAGAATTGTGTTATTCTGCATAGATTCATTTCCAGCATGTATTTTTGAGAACCTATTTTCCTTTAAGCATTTTCATTGCAGAAGTTTGTATGTTTATTTTAAAAAAGGAATATTTCAGTCTAAACATTGCAATGTTTTCTACAAATCCAGCATGTAACATTGCTTGGGCAACAGCATCCCATCATTCAAAGTGGAGCGCAAATTCAATATTGGAACACCGATTTTAAGAACAGACAAAAATATGAATTGTAAGGACTTTAATAATACAAGTAAATATAGTTTCCAGTTAGGTTAGAGGCCCAGTTATGGTCTTGTTTTGCAGCATCTGGGGTAAGAACTGAAATATGCTCTGTGTAGCGATTGAAAAGCTACCTGAGCGACCCAGAGCAAATCTGAGAAGCAGAAACCACAAAACCTGTTGCCAGTTAGCATGTGAAGCTTATGACTTCCTCAAAAAAAGTTCCATTAGTGATTCAGGCAATATGCCTTCAGGGTTCATAGTGGGTGGGATTACTGCGCACTGTCATTCGCATATTGATGTATTACAATTTCCATGGAGTTAATCAAGACGTTGACTGACAGCACACCTTAATCCTACCTAGAGTTTGAAGCTTCAGCTTTCTCATTACCTCTAATTACTAGTTAATGTGCTACCACCAAATACTGAGTTTGTCATTCTGAATACTAATGAGACAGATACACACATTTCTCTCACTATATTTTACTTTCTGACATAATGAAATCTTTTGTCACTGTTAGAAGCCTTCAGTTTGAGAAGAAAGGAAATCTCAGTATATTCACTATATCATTATATATTTATTTGTGTGTCTGTGTGTGTGCGTGCGTGCGTGTGTGTGTGTTTGTATGTGTGGATTATGTTTATACTACATTGTGGGGACCAAATGTACCCCACAATGTGATTACAAAACCTGTTTCTTGATGTTATAGGGACTATTTTTTCAGGTCCACACAAAGATCTGTGAATGCAATCAAAAAACTAAAAAATCTAAAAATACCAAAAGTCTTGTATTTAGTTAAGTTACTTATGGTTAAGGATAGGTCTGGGTAGGGTTTAAGGTTGTCATATTGGGATTAAAGTTTTCCATCTAGAACTGAATGGAGAATCCCCAGAAAAATTTAATTACAAACCTGTGTGTGTGTGTGTGTGTGTGTGTGTGTGTGTGTGTGTGTGTGTGTTTTAAGTTTTATAAATGAGTGCATTTCCAAAGTGAATCATATCCATTTTGTCAAATTGAAAAACAGTCCATTTTTTGATGCAAATTAGCAAATTCACTTAAAGGTATCAACTTCACATAATTATTAAAACTATCAAAATGAAAAACATACAACATAGACACTTTTCGTTGAACTATTTATTAAATTAACTATAATTATAACATTTTTCCCCAAAATATCTTATCCACTGCAGCCTTTTTTTTACAAAGTGCAACATATTCAAATGCAGCAATAATATATTTTAAAATCTTGTGCGCAAAAGATAATCTGGGTATTGAACACATATGTGAACATGGAGCAGTGAACATACCTCATAAAATTCTACTTCAGTCTTGAAATATCTGATATAGTTTGCCTCATATTCAGTATTGTTTTTTCGGTTGTAACATGTCTTAATCAAAGCAGGCCAAGTGGTTTTTAATCACAGACTGTTGATTCTGTCCAGTACAGAGACACTGATGTACACCAATATTTTTTTGTGATTCAAGCCCTCTCATTATTTGTATTTAATGTTATTAATTGCTATGGTTAAGGTTAGGCTATTTCCACTGTAATGAGATATTGGTTCAACAGTTAGAGATAATGATGACTTTTGCACATCTCTTGTGTTTCCAGATTTCTTTACTGGCAAATTTTAATAAATTTTTGAATGTAGGCATGCACACTTCACATGACCTTACAGTCAGGTGCCCAGAGTGTCCATTCATAGCACAATAACTGATATAATAACTCTCAAACAGCAAGAGACAGAGACAATGCACAACATACACACCTTCTGCACACAACATATTAACAAACATAATTTTTGGGACTGCATGGGCTCTGGATCATTATGTTTTAGAACCAAAAACAGGGCAAGATGTGATGTAAAATGCATCTTTAATGGGCGCTGATTGGCTTAGAGGGAATGATGCATTTTGTAACTAATTGGAGCGGTGTACAACACATTTTGTAAATAAAGAGTACTTGCAGTGTGTTTAGTAGGGGATATAGGGAGATTTCAGGATTTTCTGATGCTGGATGTCACAGCTACTTCATAGGCATATTTTAACTGAAATTAGTAACATGGAGTGTGATGCACTTTGGAAATAAACTCTTCAAATACAGATGTATTCATTTGTAGTTTAACATAATGTGGCTCACAGAAAGAATACAAATGCTTCTGCAATTCAAATACGTTTTGCAAAAGTACTCAAGGAGCCTTTGACAATTAAAAACAACCATACCTTTGACACTAGATAGAATATAGATATAATGTGTCATGCCCTGCTCATGGGATCCTCCCGTGTGCAATCCCCGTATTGCCAGCTGTTTCTCGTTGTCCTGTGTATTTACAGTAAGTCCGTGTTACGAGTATGTTTCCCTAGTCCTGTCATTGACGTTACCGCCTGCTTTTTCTTCGTGTTCAGTGTCACTTCCCTAATAAGTCCCTCATTCCCCGAAACTGTGACTCCTGCTCCTGTTTGCCCTGTTCCGTGCCTCCCCGAAGTGTGACAAATGGTTTTAACTGGCAGTGAAAAGGATTAATTTTTCTAAGAAAATAAAGAAATTAATTTTTTTTCCCAGATTTTTCTTCTTTAGAATATAATATAGCAAGGATTCATGGAGTTTTCTTGACAAGGACAGAGAGTTCCAGCAGCAGAGTATGGTGTTCCTTTTGGCACATAATCTGGCAACCTTCCGGATACGAATTCACAAATGCGACTGCTTGTCACTATGAAATCATCAGTGTAGAATAGGAAGAACGGCGCTTCTGATTCACAAAAGGAGTAAATTAGACTGTAGATGAAAAGCCAACAAAAGAACAGAGTTTCTGCTTCAATGAGTGTCACTGAGCCAGATTTACAGAGTTAGAGGATCCACATTGTAAACTGCATATAGCAATCAGTCATTCAATCACTGCATTTTAAACTAATTTTGTTCTCAATCCTTAGTGTTTTTGTGGGAGAAGAACACAACACAATGATATATTTTCAATTTGTACTGAGGGGACAGAGATTGAAAGTGAAGAACACTGAAATGTGAAGACCACAGTACAGTATGCCCTCAGAAGGAAAGGTCAAAGACCTAATGGATACCTGCCATGGACGCCAACTTCTTAATCATTGGAGACATGGGGTGATTCATGTTGTGTTTTCAGAAATAAAACAGCCTTTGCTTTACTTTCAGTCAGACCCTGAAAATCCATCTTTTGAATAACAGAATGAAACTTCAATAATAATCCTTAGAGTGTTGTGAGGAAGAGAGACTTGTCACAAAATCCTGGTAATGTTCAAATTGACAGCAGCAGCTTAAATAAAGATCGATTTTGGGTAGAACACTTAAATTCATCATGTTCTACATATGCTGCTATGGGGGAATTTGGAAAATGATTTAAATAGGAAATGACCTTTTGAGATTTAGGCTTGAATTTCTCTCACACAGTCCTGCATTGTGGCACTTATTAGGAAGTTTCAGTGACTTGAGAATGAGTCTTGTTTCCTCACCCAGTCAGGCCTTTCCCTGCCCCCAGAGGTCTGAAGCCATTTCTGTGCAGAAAGAAGGGGCACTCACTCGAATCAGGGTCCCCTAAGCCTATAGTACTGTACATTCTTACATTATTTATCACCTTCCTGAGCTGACACTTTGATTCATACCCCAAACAATTATTTTTATCTGAATTTTAGCATAAAATATGTGGAAATATTGAGTTCTTCTGTTGTCCCATTTATTTTTACATTTACTATTATATTAATCTCCATTGTTATTTGTGTGTAGATAGCTGTCATCTAATTCCAGAGTGAAAGTCTTCAAATAACCATATATATTTTTTTGTCATTAATTATTTACAAAATGCAGCATTTGACAATTAACTATATAAATGAATAATGGTAACACCACATATGTATATTTAAATAGCTCACTTTCAATTAATCTTTATTGACTGTTTAATCACATACCAACAGATTCGTCATTCTTCGAATGCAGGACAGTGTTTGCAGTAGATTGCATGTAAAGAGTAAATAGACTGACCATGGACTCATATTCAGACACTGTGTAAAAAGACTTGTGCTTTGGCCACATTCAGTTTCTTAAGTGTTTTACATATGAAATGACTATTATCTGGCCAAAGAAAAAGCAGGGGTTAGGAAAGCTGATTTACTCTAAAACTTTCTTTGCTAGCTATTTTTATATGGACAAATCATTTGCTAGCTGTCTATGAAGCCCAACCTTTCGGCACATCTTAATGGAATGTAATTACAGTGAGCCATGGGTAATTGACAAGCAACCTGGTCGGCACGGTAACAAGAGTAAGCCTGTCATTTGTTATCTTCAGGAGGAGGTGGAATCAGGTGGGACGGTGCCGCTCACAGACCCTGAATGCCAATGAGCTGGCACAGGCTCTGAAGTTTTATTGACTGTGGGGAGAGGTAAACTTCTCAGAATCCTGGAGCCATCACAACATTCATCACACTGTCAGCCGTGCGGGAGTTGTTGCCTGTTTGTCAAGTGTTTGAGCTACATCTGAAATGTTTTAAAGATTACACTCTGAATCAATGATGACTATATTGCGAAATATCCACACGGAGCATGATCCGATCAGTTATAAATCTTGACAGTTATAGATTTTCCCTTTTCTTCAAAAAAGTAACTTACTTAAATGAGCTGAATTTCCAAGTCATTCGACTGTTGTTCCCATTGCCCTTCAGGGCACATTGAACTAAGGCAACCAGGAGAGACATCAAAGTTAAAAATACTGAATATTTAAAAGGTGAGGAAGAGACTAAATTGATTTCTGATTCAACGATCTGAAAAGGTTGGAAATAGCTGTCTATTCAAAATCTTGTCCGCCAAGGAAAGTTATCACTGTTCACCAATAATTAATTTTTGCAGAATCCCTTCCAGGATTCAGGACTCAGGACCATTTCCCTCAATGGGAAGCTGCACTCCCAAGAGAACATCTCCGCAAATAATCACCCTCAGTGCCAACGTCTCAAAACACCGTAGTCAATACCTTACATGGCTACCTAGCCCACTTTCTTGAGGAATATTATGAAACCCACTGAAGCAGCACAGCTAAACAGAAGGTCACATCACTTGCTCCAAGTGAGTTGTAAGATGGGAAATAAAGCCAAAAGTCATACTCCAGGGAATTTAAAAGCATATCAGACACTCAGCTAATAAGTTGAGGAAATGGAGAAACAAAACTTTGCACTATGGTGAGAGTCTCAAGAGTTTAAGTATTTGCTTTGCAGTACTTTACAGGTGTACACAATATACCTGAATGGTGGTTAATGACAAGAATCTGATGATTGGGATGGTGTGACATGAGCCCGGAATGAACTTTTTTTTCTCTCACTCTTTAAATAGATCTGTTATCACAAAATTATTTGGGTATAATGATTTAGGTGAAATTTACAGATAATCATTTGTACTAAGAATCACTTTTAATAAAAACTAAATAATGGATCTAATGAAGTAAAGAGCAGAAAACTGCAAATTATGGCTGGGTGATATCTAAAAAAATATATATGATTAATTTTAATTTTAATATATCGGGATAAAGGATAATAACGAGTCATTGAACACGCACACACACACACACACACAAACACACACACACACACAAACAAGAACACATGCACATACCTAAAGAAAATCATAAAAGTGTGAAAAACAATGCCAAGATAAACCGTTGCTGTGGTTCATACACTTAAGATTAATTTATATTAGTTTACATTCGTTTATACTGTAATTCGAAATTAAATGGATTGCTGATGTGCTCAAGGACAACAGACGTGCATCCAGTCCTGTTTATACTACAAATGGTGGTGCGCAAATGAAGTCCCTCAAATACCTCTGTTTACATTTACATTTTATAAAATTTTCTGACATTTTATCCAAAGTGACTTACAGTAGAGAGAATGGTTGCAATTTTTATATGTGCTACCAGGGATTTCCATTTTTATTTGCAGAAGGTTTTTTCTTTTCCTCGAGTTTGAGCAATTTCATACCATACATTTATACGCATTTGGGTGTCCTTCTGCTCTCTCAAAGATGGACTGTGTAAATCTAGGTAGCCACGGATCTCTCCACATTGCTTTTCATCGTAAGACTCCGTTGTCTTTGCTGTACATGCTTGATAAACACAGGTCAATGCAGACAAAAAATCTGGTGCCGCACTTATGGGGTTCGGTTGACCACGCAGTCGTGGCTGATGATGAAAATCGCGACAGTCGACCATTGCAGACCCTTGCAGCTAGTCAATTTCCTTGCACATGAGCAGTTGACATGCACCAACGTGCATGACTTCCACTGAACATAATAATCCGGGTTGCACCATCCAGCACAAACCCCTGAAGTCAAAATCTACGTCACCCATTCTACGCATGGACCACGTTTACACCCAGAACCGTGTACTATGAATTGCCCTTAAGCCGACTACCAACACTGGACCTAGGAAAATATCACCGCTGGGGCCCCCCATCCAAGGCAAAGTGAATTTGGCCCACAAGTCGGTGCCCTCTCAGACTTTGGTACCATATGCAACTACCTATGTCACCAATATGATTGATCATCTTTCCTACTTCCGCTAGAAATTCTATAATCCCTGGATCAGCACTGAATTACTTGTTTGATATTTGTCAATTAACAACGTAGCCATCCAGGAAGGTTGGAGATTGACATGTCTCTTTAACTACTGCGAAAGCATAAGATACTAGATAAGAAAACTCATCCATAGGCAGGGGCGCCGCCAGAAATCTTAGGCCCCATGAAAGATTAGAATTTTGGGCCCTCCCCATATATTATTAGCCCCTAACAGGGCCTCATGTCAGTGCTGGGCCCCTAGAATCGTTCTAACCTTTCCCCCCCTGGCGGCGCCCCTGTCCCTAGGAAGACGTGTGTGTGTGTGTATATATATATATATATACATATATATCTTTCATGACAAATTTAGAATGCACACACACACACACAGGTTAGATTACTCAAGGATAACTTTATCTTCCCACAGTTGTAAAGTCATCAAAGGGGATGTAATTTAACAAAATGATGCTCCTGTTAGAGCTATTGGCTTTCTCATTGTTCTCCATCTTGGTTTGGCTTGATCTGCCTAGTCTTACTGTAGTACCAACATGCACAATTATTTCATCTTACTTCAAAAGCTAACCAAAGCTAACTACTGTTTAGCCTTGAGCAAAGGAGACTAAGGGGGGACATGATCCAGGTCTATAAGATTCAAATGGATCTGGATGTTGTTCAGCCAAATAGCTATTTCAATATTAGTCTAAATACTAGAACTCGTGACCATAAGTGGAAATTAGCGGGAGAACATTTTAAAACAAATTTGAGGAAGCATTTCTTTACACAGTGTGTAGTTCGAGTATGGAATAGTCTTCCTGCTAGTGTAACGGAAGCTAAAACCCTGCGTTCCTTTAAATCAGAGCTAGATAAGATTTTAACAACTCTGAGCTATTAGTTAAGTTCTCCCTAAACGAGCTTGATGGGCCGAATGGCCTCCTCTCGTCTGTAAATTTCTTATATTGTGTTCTAGTTGAAATCAAACTCAAGTACACCAGAACACAAATGCAAATAATCAAACTATGATAGAATATCTATCCATCAATCTTTCATGCTACTTACTTTCAAGCCTATTGCAAAATAGTCTAATCACTGTTTTTCCTCTAAGTCAGAGGAGACATAGGAAACCCACAGTGAACATTTACACTCCACAAACAGAGCCATCTGCAGAAATCAGGTCCACAGCACTAACCAGTGAGGCATCCATGACAGAACATGTTTGTACTGGTCTTATGCTGTATACAGTACTAACCTGAAGTGATAAATAGTAATAAAAAATATCAAAAGTGGCATTTTCCAAGAAAGGCCTGTTTGTACAAGAAGTCATTTAAAGTCTGAAGTATAAATGTGTGCGGAATTTTATTTCATTTTGCATAGGTGAGATTTGCTGTATGACATGCCATACCCTATAATGTTGTCATGGATAAGCAGCTGGATGGATGAATGGATGGATGGCTTAATAATAATCAGGACATGTTACTATCTGTGACTCCTGGCCTGATTAATGAAAATCCCACCTCCCTTGTCAGCTGTCTTTAAATCAGAACAGTTATTTACTGGATTCCAGACTCCTAAATTCTACATCAATTAAACAAGTGTCATGACTGCCAAATTAGACACACTACAGTCGGCTGCTTCCATGAATTCAACAGGGAGGCCATTTACAATTATAATCCCTCCAAAACGGGCTAGAACATTTCCTTCTGCACTGTAATAATTGGAACATAAACCTCTATTTTTATTATCTGTTCTGGAACATGATTTGAAATGTCATTATGAATCCATTTTCAGAAATTAAGAGTTAATTGTCGCTAATCTGTACCCAGTACAGCCTTGCCCTGAATTTTCACTGTTGCTAATGTTGTTGAATTAGTTCCACTAATATGTGATAGGTAAATCTGGGAAGATGTCTGTGTAGCTTTTAGTTATGTACCAACTTTGAACATGTTGCTCCATAGAGGAAAGCACTTGACATTCAGTTCAGTTATCCCATTTGATTTATTTTGGAAGTGCTTAATTTTTATAGGTATAATGAAAATGTGATCAGAACGGGAAATCCACTCCATGTGGTTCTGATATGTATGTATCTATCAATGCCCCAAGCCAACTCAAATTTAAAGCAAAATTACCCAGTAAACAATAAAGTTGTAATAAATTCACGTTACACTTAGTGCATATTACTGTAAGATTTTTCATGTTAAAATCTTATGATCTTAAGTTACCCGGTGCCTTGCATGGTTTTTATACCGTGAATAAATGCAGTGACTAGAGGGGCCAGTGGTATTTGTGTTATTTGCACAGTTTGCTCTCTATATGCACTGTCCTGCACCACTGCTTACTTGTACTATTTGCACTGAGTCATTGTTGTGTTGTGTTCTGTTTTTCGTTTATTATTTATCCCTCTAACAACATTTATAGTTCAGTGTCCAGCAGTTCTTTGCTCCAGCTGTCTGCTGCACTGAAGAATTGCAATTTCGTTTCATACATGTACATACATGACAATAAAATGACTTGTTGGTGTCGGTTAGCCCAGGGAGCAAGGCTGTGGTCCCCCCATCACACGGCACATATACAGGTATACACACACACACACAGGTTTGTAATTATATGTTTGTGGGCACTCTCCATTCATTTTTATGGGGAAAACTCTAATCCCAACATGAGGACCTTAATCCCTACCCAGCCCTAACCTTAACCATAAGTAACCAAACAAAATACAAGGTATTTTTCTGCTGCTAAATGGCTGTTTAGCATGAATCTTAAGGGGAACAGACCTACCAAAACAACACCATATGAGTATCCAAACTAGGGGTTGTATTGGCGGGTTTTGATTATTGCAAATGTGCAAACTCAAAAGCCAAACCCTGCAGGCACAAGGCAGCAATGGTACTAACCTATCCTCCATACTGTCCACACCCCTGCAAATTTTCACAAAGTCTCCCCCGTTAATATCACTTTGAGTGGTCAAGGTTACAAGAAAGTATCTAAGAGGCGCATTGGTGAAATTTCAAGAGGTGAATGTAAAAAAAGAGTTTTAACACGTGAAAAGATTTTGATATCCCAATATTAACATAGAAAATATGACACTGGACAATACACAACAGTTGGGGAAATAACAACAGAGAAACAATCTGTGCACAGGGTATGGAATGCAGACATTACAGTAAGACTCAGGAACCCAGTCCTTAGGGACCCCCAGTCCATATTTTTGCTCCTTCCCTGCTCCCTGCCAGAAAGTTGATGTTTTTGCTGCCAGCTGGGGGGGAGCAAAAATGTGTTCTTCCTGCGGATCCCCAAGGACCAGGCTGAGAAACACTGCTCTAACATGTTGAACTAAGCAGTAATAATAGCACAAAGTCATAGCAGTGCTAAGGAGGAGGATGTTGGGTTAGGCATGGACATGGCACAGGGAGAGAAAATTCTTCTGAAAGGGTCTTTCCACCAACACTATTTATACTGGTGACCAAGTGGAGGAGTCAGAGCTCAGAGACCAACAGTAGCCCACATCCCATTGAGCTTCCAGAAGTGGGCATTGATTTCAGAGCATAAAGCCTGACTCATTCTGATTTGAACTGGGTAACAATACCTGTACCTCTTCGTGGCTTTTCATACTGTTCCATACTGCAGAAGGGCTGCTCAGCCAGTAGAGGAAGTGTTGAATAGCTCTTTAAGGCCAGTGAGTATGCTTTATAATTCCAAATAGCTTCTTTTCAACTAATCCGACCTGTGGTCTATTGTATGCTTTGACATTGTTGTGAATGACAGAGCACTCTGCGTTATCGGGACCTGTGCTTATCCAGCCGTGTCGCTTAGGCACGCACATGTTAGCAAGTGAACGTGGCCCCAGAGTCCCGTCTTCTAATCGGATGCTCCTGTAACATTCCTGCATGGTCCGCAGCAGGCAGTGCACATCAAGTCAGTGAATGAACTCAGCGGTGATTTATTTACAGATGTATGATTGCAATGCTTAAAAATCTGTTTGTTCCACTCACAGACTCCATGGCCGTGTTCATACTCTGCCGTCCATATCGGGTGCAAGGTTTTATGAAATTACAGGGGAGGATTCGAGGTTGCTTGGAAAATCAGTAACGCGATCAGTGCTAGCTTTGAGCTATAAGTTCTTCTGTCTTCCCGTGTGACGGGGGTTTAGAAGGATTGTCACTGGGCTCTTACAGGCACGGTTCTGAGCACCAATTAAAGAAAGACTGTCTGTTATATCGGCACAACACTATAACCGCTCCATGCTTGATTTTCAGTAGCTAAAGCAGGTTATGATTGTTTCATGTCTTTACTGCACAGTCAGTGTCCATTATCCACATTGTAGTGAAAATACTGCAGTTTGCAGATATTAATAATCGTGATTCTTTTTCAAATAATTGAAATAACTTTCCTGTAGAGCTCCTGCTAGGGCCTTCCTTGGCAAACAGGTCTATGGGTAAAAGCCAAACTACAATCCTGTAAAGACCCCAGAGAAAGGTACCAATACACAAGGGTAGGATAGTAATTTATCTTCAGCTCCAGCACATGGTATCATTTGTACCTTATGGAGAGCCATTAATTTAAGGCAGGGTTTTTTTTTCTGTGGTTGATGTGAATCTTGATTTGAGTAAAAGTACATGGCGGTAATAATCTATTTTTTTAATTAAATTTTTTTATCTACTTGTTTTCATAGCATATTCTACTAAAGTTTTAGTGGACTGGGTATAAATGTAATGAAATATGTATAATATATAGTTTTATCATAATTTTTTAATTAGTAAAAAAACGGCAAAGTTGCAGGGAGTCGAGGAGATTTGGTGCCACAGGTTGTGTTCTGTTCAGCTTCAATCCAAATAAGCAGAGACTGGCGACTTCAGCCAAGTGCTCCGTCCCACTACCAGAAGAGAACCATAAAATAAGAATCAGACCTCTCATTTATTCTAGGGTCACAGGGTTCTGTCTGCCAAGTCCAGAGGCTTTTCCATGCAAACAAATTCTGAAAGAACATAAGAGAGCAGAGGTCCTTACCCAAGGCTGTGAGTCCTCCAGGAGATGAGGGTTTTAGAGGCAGCAGTGTCGGGGTGAGGGAGTCAAAATATCCAAAATGTAAGTGGCTCAATGGTCACATGGTGCAATCATGGAAGTCCACCTTTTTCGATCATCTAGTTAGGGTCAGTGTGCATTGAAGGATGTAGATGGGACAGTACAGATGGGACAAGTGTGTATCCTAGGGAAGTTACTGTGCACACAAAAATGCATATAGAATGGGGAAGTTTAATCACCAATGTGTTTCTTTAGACTGCAGGGAAAAAAAATTAAACCAAAGAGCTGATATCATATTCGAAATGACAGCCCCAAAAGAAGAGAAGTTACTGTGCTATCATGTGCCATGCACAAATGGAAAATAACAGTGAGATGGAGACAGAGAGGAATATATAATAGACTGAAAACTGCAGACTGCTGTTGTGAAATGAGGAACTGTAAGTAACAGATTTTTTTTTTTATTATGTGATGAAAATTGTGATGAAAAGAGGACATTACTATAAAAATAAGCTTGGATTTTTGGATTACGATCCTTACTTAGCAGACCGTAATTCGATGAAGAAATTTGGATTAGAAGCGAGAGGGAATGAAGGGAACTTTCACCGTGATGTCAAAAGCAAGCCAGGAATAAACAAAAAAAACGCAAAAGCTACAGAACCCAAACAAAGACCATTTTTCTGTGTGTTTTCAGGTAGCCAACGAAACTTCAAATCAATGCAATAACCTGTGTTCCTGTGAAAATGATCTCACCCAAATTTTCACATTGCCTGCAGTTGCTTTGCTCCTTAAATAAGTAATTTTATGCAGAAAAATCAATAATACCTTTCAAATGATATTCCTTCTTAACGATTTTGTCAATAAAAACAATAAAAACAATAGATCATGTTTGAAATCACCTACTGTGTGACAGCTGTCAAACTGTTGCTTTGTTTCACTGTACTTGTTCTCAGACATGATGGTTAAATGACTGCTCGCTGTGCATGTTACCTTGTTTGTATTGCTCATTGAGATTGATTCATTTCACAAAGGTAAAACACTTTCCCTTCTCTATACTTTGAACGAGGGGTTATAAAAGCCATGATTTCTAATTTATCATGATGCCTTTTTCAGGTACACATCTGTATTTTATGATCAAGGCCAAAGGTCAGAAGTAGTTTGCGGCGACTGACTCAGATGGTGAGCAACAGCCCCAGCATCTAAATGTCTCGTATACATCAGGCTCTGTGTTATGTACTGTTATATACTGTGTTATATACTGCTTTACATCTACCTGTTCCTCATGGAATTCATCAAGTTACAAGAGTCACTCAGCCAGTAGAGGGCGCAGTGGTGCGTAAGGCAGGGTATGCCCTGCAGGTATTGCCGATTTACCTGAAATGCACGATTCGGCTGTAGGACGAACCCAGAATACTCAGAGAAAAAAAACCCACACGCTGAAGGAAATGTACTCACGCATACAGAGCTGAGGCCGGATTATGAAGCGACATCGCTCCCTACAATTAGAAGTGCAATGGTGGGTAGCCATCCGTCAGTTAGGTTAAAAATACTGTTACTGCGCAGCGCTTATATAATGTGCGTGGCATAGTCAGACCTACTGTCAGTCAGCCTCCTTCATGAATAAAGAAAAAGAAAAAAAACGTTTCAAAATCCCGGCTGCCTCTATTCCCCCAAAATTATATGTGTAAAAACAGAAAGATGTCTTACTTGTGCTCAGAAGCTGGTCACGTCTGATTAAAATTCACTTATTTTCTGTCCTAAATCCTAATAGGATTAAAACTAAATGTTTCTTATTTTTCACTGCAAATTGTAAAGTAACATCAGTTAAAATCTTTAGCTACTGTAGCTATAGGCAGAAGCTAAATGATTAAATAATATATACACACATTGTGTGAACGTGGCTGATGAATATTGTATGAATTATAGAGACTTGGATGGTGCAGGGGAGAGAATTGACCAATAAGAAAATTATATTTTTTATGTATAGAAATCACCTATGCCTCCGTTCATGTTAAATTTAAGTTGCATGCATAATGGTAATTTGAAAAAGCCTTTTGATGTTATTTTTTATATTTAAATCCATTATTTATTTATTGGCACATTACCTATTCTGTTAGACTGTCAGCAGACAGTTTACCATGTCAGTCAGAGGACTTTTCAGAAAAGCTCTAAGAGGAATGACATCATGCTGTCTTGAATCACATCACTGCCCCCCCCACTCTTAACAGGAGGAGGCAAAGACTGGGATCACTTCATGTCCATAAGTTACCACACAAAATACAAGTCTTCTGGCATTTTTAGTTGATTGCACTGACAGATTTTTATAAAATTGAGTTTTTCGGTGGGAACCGAAAAGGTGGTACCACAACCTCAAACAAACAGGTTTTAATCACATTGTGGGGACATTTGGTCCCCACAAAGTAATATATATATGACCCCACCCCACACCCCCCACAAACACCCATTAGCCAAGGAACAAACCTTCATTTAGCAGTGAGGTCTGCATTGCTCTATAGACTGAGCATTTTGAGCAGGAAAAAATGCAAAGATATCCATCACTGGAATTCATTAACACCTCACACGAGACACCCCACAGCTAATGAGTGCACTATGATACATGGCCGCCGTCGGATGCTTACATATTGATCACGGATCGATTCTGTGTAAAGGGTAACTGTGCAGCATGCTTTCTGAAAAGTTCATTACTGGAGGCAGGCTGATGTTAATGCTTAGACAGGATCTGTGTTTCCACTTTGCATGTTAAAGGAGCTTTTCTGGAATGAAAGGATTTGCCTGAAAGCTGAAGTAGATCTTAGTCAAATTCTTCACATAGCACAGTCCACCTATTCATATCTGTATGGGGACTCTCCATTCATTTCTGTGGGCTTAACCATAATCCTATTTATGACAACCTTAACCCCCACCCAGCCCTAACCTTAACCATAAATAATCAAACAAAATACAAGACTTTGGGCATTTTTGTTTTTTCTCTGATTGAATTCACAGATTTTTGTAAAATTTGCCCATAAGGTAAAAAGTTACAGGCTTTTATCACATTATATGAAACTTGGGTCCCTACAATGTAATAATTACAAATTTGCCTGAACAGGTTTATCGTACAGCTAAGGTTAACTTTCAGCAAGTTTTGCACCTTCTAACCACAGTATTGAAGGAAAAGAGCGTGTCTGTATAGAATTTGGTTACACGTTTCCCCTGCTTGATTTGGTAGTTTATCATTGTGCTCCAGGCAACGTTAAGACTGTCTTTTCACAAATGAAACCTTTGTTCACGTGAGTCGGTGGTCAGTGGTGCGAAAAACGGGATCCTGGCATGACAGGGAGACACTCCCCCAAAACACACGCCGCAGCCAGGATGGCATGAGAGACCATAGGAAAGAAGGATGAAGGCAGCAGGAAAAGAGGAAGAGGCAAAATGAGAATCTCAGGGACTTTGCTGCGGAGCAGATTCAGGACAGGACGAGAAAATGATAAGGAATAGAGGGGGAAAGGCTTTTTCAAAGCAGGAAAAAAAAACTGTGGAATACGTTAAAAGCAGCAGAAAACGGAGAGAAATGAAGGATGGAGGAAGTGTGTGAAAGGATGATGATAAGAAGGGAAGCGCGAGTGAAAGTGGTGGGAGAAAAAGAGTGCGGGGAAGATTAGCTATAGAGGGGGAGAGAGAAAAGAGGAAAGGAGGATGCCCTCCCCGCGTGCTGCCTATCTGTGAGCAGTACAGGCATCGGCAGAATGCAGTGCCCGGAAGCCATGGAAACCCCCCCCCCCCATGGCAAGCACGTTCAGCTTAGGGACCTGAGCAGCAATTACCAAATGCTAGTCATTTACAGGACCTATTGTTGTTATTCATTTGTGTATATTGGACTCCAGTAGATTCCCTGCTAACAACAATAACCTCAAGCTGTGCATTCATTGTAAACAATTCCGTAAAAGAGCCTGTTAATAAAGAAATTGTATTTGTTCTATTCTGAAAGGCTAATTTATGAGTTCAGTTATTTCAGATCTACAGTCCATGATAATTTTGTGTATGTTACACGTGCTACTAAAAGCTACATAACTCTAAAGAGATTTTATACAGCTACTTTAGTACTTTAGATCAGACAAAAATTCACCACTGCATTAACACATCAGTGTGACTAATTGCCGGAGTTATAGACCTACGATGAACTTCAGAGACCCAGCACTGAGAGGCAGTATTAGATATATTTTATATCATATCAAATGCAAAGCTGCATATCAACTCTACTTCTCACAATATCCACAGTCAGGTTTCAAAGGGGAGATTTCAGATCATGACCGTCCCGGTCAGGCATTATTTAATTTCTCTGAACCGTGCTGCTTAATTAACAGCCCTACTCAAAATCCTACTCAGGTGAAAAACAGCAGCAGCAGGTGTCTTGCCTGAGCCTGCGTCTCATTTACTGCCTGCCATGTTCAAAGCCCACCTACGGAAAGCTTCGCTGAACTTTCTGTTTAAATGCTACAACCTCAGACTTCTGATTCTTCTGCTATAATTCACTTCCAGTGCTGAGATTTCCCTTCATTGATACTTTACAGGGCAATAATCTTGATACTTTGTGTGGATTCTATCTCTTCCTGTCTCTCCCTCTCCCTTCCTGCTTCTCTGTGTCTCCCTGAGTCTGCAAGGCTGCAATATGCCCAGTGATTCAGTAAGAGTGCCAGAGTGACACATTCCACTGAAGGTACTCAGTGGGGTGTCCTCAGCAGTGACCGAGCTTCCTCTCTCTAGCCGAAGCTTTCATGGCACAAAGCAATGGAGTCCAGCAAAGGTGTTTGCTGAATGCCTGCAGAGGTATCACTGGGACAATGCCAAGTGCTCTCAGCTGTGTATCTCACCAACCTTTCCCACTAGCTGCAGAAAACAGGATGTCTCATAACTGACAAATGCTGTATAATCGTCCCGTAATGTTTCTATGCAGGACTGTACTGGCCATTGGGCACGCCGGGCATTTTCGTGGTATGTGGAGCAGCAAAATTTATCATGGGAACCCCAAAGTCCAGGGTCCATTTTTAATCCCAGTTCAGCCCCGTTTCTACCTCCACATAATCCACCCTGTTAATAGGCCTCCATGACCAGTCCTATTACTTAAAGACCAACAACCAACGCTATTCTCTGCTTATTAAAATGCCATGCTTTGCTTACTGAAATCACCCATTGCGATGTCCAGCAGCCCACGCGCAGTGAGTAAATAAAAGTGCGATTTATGCATGTAGCTGTCAGAGACTGGAGGACCGTTCTTCACTTACTGAAGAAGATGTACTCTGTGTAGCTGCTCCAGATTTTATCATCCCTGTACTGGTTGATGAAGGCAGCCGTCCCAGTGGAGTTGCAAGCCACCATGTGGAACCCTGCCTCTGAGAGGCGGTCGAAGGCCTGCTCCAGGTACGTGAACTTCAAGTAGAAGCGGGAGGTGTACTTTTCCGGGGGACGGTCCGGGTCCCGACTCTCATTGAGCGTTTCGCCGAAGACTTCCTTGGCCAGGGCGATGCGGCCGCAGACCGTGATCCGTGCCACGCGGCGGAATTTGGCGTCGGCCTGGTTGTCGCGCACTGTGGTGTAGGAGCCGCGGTAGCCGAGGGTGACGAAGCCTGAGCGCTTGTCCGAGGTGGTCCGAGCCGGGTCGCTGCCCTGCGAGTTTTCCTCGACGTCGCTCTGGCAGCCCTCGTCGTTGCCGGAGCTCTGCTTGGCCACACGTGGTCCCAGCAGCCGGAGGAGTTCCGCCAGTTGAAAGTGCTCGGCCTCCCGCTGGAGCCGCTCCTTCTCGGGGAAATGCTCAGGAAGAACCAGCTGCCGGTCACGCAGGAAGTCCAACACGTAGCGGAAGAGGAAGCCGTCGCGGTCGATGAAGAAGCGGCCGCGGCTGTCGCGCGGCAGGTCGCGGAGCGGCCGGCGGGAGAACATGGCGTGCAGCGTGGTGTCGGGGACGCTGACCAGCGTCGAGTGCTTGGTGACGTACACCTGGCCCCCAACGTTGAGCTCCACCACCTCAGGGAAGGGGCCTGACACCTCGCTGATGGGCAGGATGCTCTCCCTCAGGGCCATGGTCCCTGGAAACCAGTCAGAAAACCAAGTAAAACCAATGTAGAGCCAATGCAGGACCAATGCAGCAAAAGGATAAAAGACCAAAGACAGAGAAAAAAAAAACCTGGACAGCCAGCAAAAGCAAGTCAGACAGCCAAAGAGTTGCTGAAGTTAATCTGGAATGAAGAGTACTACATCCCTGCTAAAAAGAGAAAAAAAATGAAAGAAAAAGAGAGAGAAGAGGAAAAGGGAGGAGAATCTGATTCCCAGATTCCCCGATTCTCAGCCAGAGCACCAGTGAGAGAGACAGTGCAGAGTGAGATAGACTGACATCCACATTGGGAAGAGAGAAAAAAATCAGTACTGCTCAGCTCCCAGCATCATTAGTCTAACGGCTGGGGAAGCCGTGGTGACGTCACCCCGAGGGTGAGAAAGAGAAGGGGGGTGTGGCCTCCCGAGGCCTCCTTTTAAAGGTACAGTGCTGAATTTGTCATCACATTATCAGTTTGTGTCAAAATAAAAATATAATGAAATAAATATGTATTAATTCAACTTGTCCTGTTGTAGAAAGGAATATAATTCATCCAATGAAATGATATATTGACAAAACAAGATATACAAATGTTTGTTACCTTGTGTTCATGAAATAATTTCAGTTGTACATGCAGTAACATAGAGCACCACCTAGTGAATGTTATTTGTTAAGGCATGCACAGACACTGGAAATTACTTAAACATTAGTCCAGTCCTAATTTTCAGGCAGTTTGTGCAAAAATATGGTATGAACATGATAAAAAAACATAGTATAAAATGAAATATACTTTATTATGACTATTATTATTATTACTGTTGTTGTTGCTGTTATTGTTATTGTTGCTGTTGTTATTGCTGCTGCTGTTGTTGTTATTATACTCCATATTTGACTTCCAGCCCAGCACCTATTTCAGCCATTTTGTAAATTACAAACAGCAAAAGTCAGCCTGCTGTTCTACTCAGAACTGAAATTCATTAGCATGCTAAATTGCACGTCCATGTAAGTTCCAGGGAAATTCGATTCTTTTACATTTCTTCATGGTTTGTTGAAAGAATTCATTTCTTCCACATGCAATTAATTATTTTAACCCTCTGGGGGGCGGATGATTTGCATGTGTGCAAAGTGTTTGACGTTTATTTATTCGTTTATCTAGTTTGATGGGCATAGTTTGTAATGAGCATTTACCTGCTGAAAGCATTTCCCGTGGTATGAAAGTCACTGCCGTGTCATTTAATGTCCGTGTCATTTTACATTAAGAAAAGAAACTTCTCTTGTCACGCGGCCATTTTACTTGCAAATGTAAAGAAACATATGGTACGTATTTTCTAGTTTTAACTGTGTTACGTGAAAAGATGACTAGGAATGAAATGTAAGGTCAGTTTTCTGTAATCTTAATCTGCCATTTGTACAAGAGCAGGTTCACTTAAATGTGTTTGTTTTCACACATCCCATCTTGCTCTTTTCGAATTTAGTGATCATTGGTGACACACCACAGCACAACAACGAAATGTGTCCTCTGCATTTAACCTATATGCGACATCGTGACATAGCAGGGGACAGCTAATTCAGCACCCAGGGAGTAGTGATTGGGGGCAGTACCTTGCTTAGAGTACCTCAGTGGTGCCTTACTGGTCAGGGATTCGAACCAGCAATCCCACACGCACAGGTGAAAGTGAAGCTTACGCTCTGAGTACAGGATCACCCATTCTTCAGGGGGTTAAGGACCCTGCTGAAATGTGGCTACCCGGCACGGGATTAGAAATGATGACCTTTTAAATCATAGACTGCCTCTCAAAAAAAAGTGTGCTTCAACTCGCAAAACAGTACAATATATTTATTTGTCAAAGGTTCAATGGCAGTATATTTAAATTAGCATAACATTGTAACTTTGGTTTGAGGCAGGACACTGAGTGGAGCCTCCTGACTTGGGAATCAGCAGAGGCTGTCATGGGGAGGGGGCCAATTTAGCTCTTTTTTTGGAGCTGAAAAAGAAACAAGGGGAGTTTAAAAAATGGTGGAACTTCAATAATATGTTAATCAAGACACAGGGGGCCAGCAGTGACACTTGCCAATCAGGGTGGGGGCAGGAGTCTTCTCCGGAGAAGGATGTACTGCACCGGTGGATCGATTGACCAAGTGTAAGATATATTACTATAGATTATACGATCTTAACCAAATTTGTTGTATAAATGGTTTGGAGTGGACATTTGATCTATGAGTTTTGTTACTTAAAAAAAAAAAACTTGCAATCAGCAGGGGGCCTCCTAAGTTGCCCCTTTGTTGTCTGTAGACATATGAAAGGTTTCTGAAACCCCACAAACAGACCAACCATCCAATCATATGCTGAGAATTCAACTGTACTCTAAAATGAGTGGCCATGCTCACTCCCACATCCCCGATTGGCTGAAGTCCTGGGGGTTTACAGTATAGTACGTCTTCATTGGAGGGTTTAAATCACAGTCAGGGTGCCACACCAGTATTGGCTACAGGGCCACCATTTAGACTTTGCCCAGCACTTTTCTCTTAATGCTTGCATAGTGTTTGCCTCCCAGTAGGCGAGCAGATGAAGTGCACAACAGGCGTGGGCCAGGGGAGCGCTGGGAAAATGCTATGGCTGGCACAGCAAGAGCTACACACAAACCGTCTGGGCCACATGGGACCATGTCAGCACCAGGAATTGTCAGCGAGACAAAATAAGCCTTGAACAGGCACGGGTCCAAAATCCAGCACAATGCTTCTCTGTTGTCTGGGGCTCTCATTAAATTTTTCTCACCAGCCAGGAGAACGAAAACTGAAACCCGCTGGATGTCTTTCTTTTGTCCTCTAGAGTGTGTTGCAGCTACTGTATGACAAGCTGCCAAATACACCAAAAAAGGCACTAAATAGTTCTAGGATGGATGGATGCTTGAGTGTTATATTTACAAAATAAAATGGCATCATTTCCTAGCATTTAAGCTCACGTATCTGTCATATTTCTTTCACAAAATACATGTGGATACCTTTACACTCAATACCATACTTTGTATTGTATGGTATTTTAGGATTCAATTAAATCTTAATGGGCACCATTGTTCCAGATCTAGAGCACTACAAACAATATTCAATCACCCTAAATGTCACGCCCTGATCGTCTGCTCCTCCTGTGTGCCACGCCCCCTCGTTAACCACGTGTGGATTCCCCATGTTTTACAGCTGTTTCTAATCGTTGTCATTAGTTCGCTGTATTTAAGTCCACGTCAGAGTCTGTTTCCCTAGTTCTGTCATTGTATTGTTGTACTGTCGTGTAGCCCCTGTGTTGTTGTTTTTCCTTATGCCATGACGTTTCCCCATTAAATCCTTTCATTTTACCCCGTTCCTGCCTTCCTTCGCCTGTTTCCCCGGTCCTTTCCTACGTGATATGACACTAAAAGCACCATCCATCTGTCTTCCAGCTGCTTATCCAGATCAGGGTGTGGGGGGGGAACCTATCCCAGGCACCTAGGCAGCAGTCATTCACAACCACCTGATAGGGGGAGGATGCAAATGGCTCCGATGGGATTCAAACCCCCAGCCCTGTAGGCATGATGATACAGTGGTACAAAGCAGCTGCCCTAAAGGTAATTTTCTCCACCCGCACCCTACTATACCTTCACCCGCATCCAATCAACAGCCGCATGTTATTATTTTCACCTTGTGTTGCTTCGACTGGCTTTTTTCTTCCAGCACTATAGACTATGTGCGACAAAAAGTCAAGTATAAAAAGTAGTTAAATAAGGACAGGAAAGCAGAAATTATAGCATGAATGATAAACCAGAGTGGACATTGGTTGCTTTTCAGTTTTCTGGATGGTAGCTGTTGCAAAAAAATCATATAGAAAACAAACCAGACTTTCAGGCATTGAGATTATGGATGAAACGCTCCCAAAATAAGCTGCTCTGCTTTGTTGCTGTGAGGCCAGTCCTACTTGGGTACTTGGGCTACAAGCAGTAAGCTATTAGCACAATGAACAATTCTCAAATCTGATTCACTTCCTGTGGACAGGCTACATAAAACAAACCTAAAAATGAACCATCATCTCAGATTCTGGGACTGGTCCAGCATTGCAAATAACTCTGGTCCAAATCTATGGACAGCTCTGATCCTTGGACTGGTCCAGAACCATGGACAACAATATTTTTCCCTTAGAACATTCAGCAGAAACTCTTGGAAAGACACCTCAGAAGCACAATATTTTGTGTGTTACTCTCCCTAAGAGCATTAAGCCTAGCTCGCAAAGCTTATTAGGTGAACCAGAGAAACAGAGACTCAAGCAAAATGGTGTTTGCTTATTTTTCTCTCAGAAAATCGATTCCTTTTCACATTTCGAGTGAATACATCTCACTGCTGTTTTATGCATTTTTAGTAGTTATAGTTTGGATTTCAGCTCTCTGGAAATGATTCTGCAGTCTTACCGATTTTACCATAACTTACTGTCTGAAGCAGATTTTTGGTTTTGTTTGAGAAAAATAAGGTTTATTTGCATGTTGTCACCTGGGCAGTTTTGGCATCTCTGAGGTTATTTTGGGTAAAACTGAAGGGAAAACATTTATCTAGTAGCTTTCTGAGGTGAAAGATACACATTACAGTCATTTGACATCAAGATTACTTTAAACTAAGAATGGTTTACGGGAAAGAATTGATACATTAAAAATGCACAATTATTCCAAGTTCTTTATCCTCCAGATATTCTTTCATTTCTAAATGTGTATGAGTAGCATCACTGATTGCCTCTTGTTGTGTCTATATGCATGCACTTGTTTATGTTAAATATTTTGTGGCTGGCGTTGAGGTGATTCATTAGCAATGGCACTGGAATGCGCTTCTCTAGAATGGCAGAAGCCATTAATCTACTGTTACCCCACCTAATTGTCACACTGACCTGGCAACACAAGAAAATTACTATAATACCCCAATGTCTTACTCTCTCATTATCTGTGCAACAAGTTGTGCTCAGGAAGTGTAATGAGGTGGCTGACAGTGTCACAAATTTGTGTTAGCAACAGTTCTGGAATCTACCACATTTTACTGTAATCCTTAGGTCAGCGTTTCAAAGCTTAAGCTGATCACTATCTGCTCTTCGGCACACAGTGGGCATATCTTTGCCACGCGCAACAACGCAAGATGTGATTAACAAATCATGTTTCCTTTGTTTAAAACTGACAGACACATAAAGGTCTTAATGAACCTCATAAAAGATTTCTGCTGCCTTCCTCCGAGTTTCTTCCAGCAAAATCACCGTGCGCATGGGAGTCACTTATCTCTGTCAAGCGCGACTTACCCTTCTGCTGGAACTGGACTTGCGTCTTAAAATGAGGATTGAATCCATGAAGACTTGAAGGGAAACAAGAATTACTATGGAGCCCTAAAGCCTGCACAGAAGGTCCTGGAGCTTTGATAAGCATTAATGAAGAAATTGAAGTATATCCTCAGATGAATGTCTTTTTTAACTCCAGGAAACTCTGGCAGCTGATGTGTATTAGTGGCCTGATTCAGGCTACACTGGCAATCATTTTGGATAGAACACCCCGGAGCTGTTTTGCTTGCTATATTTTCTGTGATGCATGTTTGAACAATAGTGAATACATCAAAGGTTGGCAGAAATAAAGGCCGACACAGACAAGCGGGCAGTAAATGTAGGCAGTGCCTAGAAAATTACCCAGCCCCCAATACTATTTTCACATTTTATTGAATCCAGTTCTAAACTTGTATTGAAGAAAAAAAAGAAACAAAAACGAAAAAAACTGCAAATCATGGCAAACAAAACAAGACCATTTTAAACTTACTACGTACTAACATACTAAACGTACTAAGAAGTTAAATTCAAAATTGTGAGATGTAAATAGTATTTATGCCCTTTGTCAACATAAAGCTAACTTTGCTCATGTGCAGTGTATTACTTTACCAGCTTCCTCAATTTGTAGATGATTTCCACCTGAGAAATGGGTAGTTAGTTAGTTAGCTAGCTAGCTGGGAAAAATACCCACTCCTCACTAATGTGCAACTATATGGTGGAGATTTTACACAAAGGAAAGCAAAATGAAGACAATATTATTAAAGAGATACTGGTATTTTGGGCATTTTATAACAGAGAAGCACAGATCTGCAAAGGGCAGAAGACCATTTCAAACGCACTAAATTTAATTCTGAGCTCAGGTCAGGCTGCCCCTCTAAAGTTAGTCCCTGAAATGAAGGGCACGCGGCCAAAAGGCCACTGTGATCCCAACTGTCACTCTGTCTGGCGCAAGTCAGTGACTGCGGCTGGAGGTGAAGTTCCCAGCTCGAAAATCTTCAAGGCACTTTACAAAAATGACCTTTATGGGAGAGTGGCAAGAAAGAAGCTCTGACTGAAAAAAAAACATGTCCTTTCCTTTAGGAATTCGCAAAGAAAGTCTTCTGATGAGACTAAAATGGAACTTAAAATTAGATACTCAATGGTGATCTAACACTGAACACCAGTGGGGTAACTCCCCTTCCCCCCCAAAATGCTCACTATAAGGGAGCTTTTCAGCAGCAGGGACTGGCAATCTGGTCAGGACCTTTGGGGAGATGGATGTTGCACAACACAGAGAGATCCTGGAGGAAAAGCTGCTCCCACGAGCCAGAAAGATGGGCAAGATGTTGGTCATTCAACAGGGTGATGAGCCACTGCCACAGGAAAAATGGAACAATGGATTGAGCAAGTATTCAATACACACACACTATATATAAACATATACTGTATATAGTGCCTTGCAAAAGTCTTAAGGAATCAAAGAAAATGAGCAGGGTATTATGTAGGGGTGGCATGGTGGTGCAGTGGTTAGCACTGTTACCTCACACCTCTGGGACCCTGGTTTGAGTCTCCGCCTGGGTCATGTGTGTGGAGTTTGCATGTTCTCCCCGTGTCGTCATGGGGTTTCCTCCGGGTACTCTGGTTTCCCCCCAAAGTCATGCTGAGGCTGATTGGAGTTCCTAAATTGCCCATAGGTGTGCATGTGTGAATGAATGGTGTGTGAGTGTGCCCTGCGATAGGCTGGCCCCCTGTTCAGGGTTGTTCCTTGCCTTGTGCCCGTTGCTTCCAGGATAGGCTCCGGACACCCCACAACCCAGTCGGATAAGCGGGTTGGACAATGGATGGATGGATGGATGGTATTGTGTGTATTTTTGTTCAGAAAACACAGTTTAACCTTACATCATATGAAATTTTAAATACACAGTAAAAACCAAGAAGAATTTCTTCTGTTTTTCAAAAAGTCCCTAATATCTTGCAGAACAGCTTGAAGACCATCAATTCGCTTCCCGAAACTCCCTTCAGGGATGCCCCAGCCATTCCATATACATGGTAAATTTCACCAACTCACTTCAATTAACTAAATTACTTTGGAAAGTCAATAAGATATCAGTTAGCCAAACAAGGTGTGCTTGGGGGGGGGTTAAAAAGTACATGGGTGTATAGGGTGGTTACTGCGAATACTGTGGGGTGGCTTTAGGAGAGGAGTTGCGATGAATAAGGAGCTAACACACGTTGCCAGACATCATAACAGTTTTACACCAGCAGACGTGTCCCTCACATTCAAAATCTACCACGTGTTCTTGGCCACGTCGCTTGTGTTGAAAAGGCCATCCTTACCATAACACATATCACTACAATTCTGATTGGCTTGAGCAGTATACCTGTAGTATATTGTATTATGACTAAGATACTGAAAGTGCATTCATTTTTTCTCTACTTTTCATCTTGTGCCGATGACCCGGAAAAGTAGTTGTAAGATGGATGGATGATTTTCATCTATTAGTATTTTTTTTTTATTATCACTATCACATGTTACATTTCATGCAAAGGCCCGCCATTAAGATTCAAGATTCAGATTCAATTTGTTATGATCCGAAAAGGGGAAGCAGGAGCAGGGACACAGAGAGCAGGGTAAACAGGGTTTTATTTTGGGAAACACCAAAAACGCAGGACAAAAGCATACAAACGTCAATGACCGGACAGGGGGAAGACAGACTTGGAATCACTAAATACCAGACTAGATTAACAACAACTAGACACAGCTGAACACATGGATTCCACACGAGGTAAATGAGGGGGTGTGGCACAAGGGAGGATCAGACGAGCAGGTCATGACACAATTGTTGTATTGTGATTCCTACACATTAAGTGTGTATCCCCGGATCCTGGTGTGCAGTCAAATAAATAGAGGGACATATAGCAAGTTATAGAAGTCGATGTTAGCAAGAAATAATCTGTATTCAGTGATGTCTGCCAGGCTTCTCCAATAGGTATTAGTTAAGGTTACTGTAGGGCTGTCACAATGGATCAGTGAATGACACTGATGCCCAATCTGTCCAGGACTGAGGCTCGAATCATCTCTATTTCTACAAAGTTCTCCCTGTTCTGTGCAGCCCAGAAACCTGCAACTAGGTGAATAAAATTTAACACAATAGAGGTAGAAACAGCTCATACCCTAGAGCCATCATTGAACTGAACTCTGGCACTACTCTCTACACCAATAGCACACTCCCCCCCCACCGACCACCCCAACAGCAATGCCTATCACAGAAAAGTGCTGATTTCCAGGTGTGCAATACTCATTCCACAA
The DNA here is from genome assembly GCA_026781145.1 of Hippopotamyrus pictus. Taxonomy (NCBI): domain Eukaryota; kingdom Metazoa; phylum Chordata; class Actinopteri; order Osteoglossiformes; family Mormyridae; genus Hippopotamyrus; species Hippopotamyrus pictus. The sequence goes on along the minus strand of JAODLC010001880.1, from coordinate 2,039 downwards.
GTGCAATATACTGCAAACATGCAATATTTGTCACCACACTTGCATGTACCGTATTAATTTATTTCTCCATTCTATGTCTTTGCTATTAACTATTTTATTTATATTTAGACTTTTGTTTTTCTTTTTCTTAATTGTTAACTATGTGCTAAAGCATCAGTCTTCGGAAGCCCACAGCAAATTTTGTTGTAATGCAAGTTACAATGGCAATAAAGACATTCTTATTCGGTTCTACTTCTAATTCTAATTTGTATTTCTGAATGACCTGTTCTGTGATTGTGTTTCCAGTGATGCACTGGTATCCCAGGTGTTCCCCTGCCTTTTCCGCTAACCTATATGAGCCCATTTTGGGTAGATGCCTGGCCCAGGAGAAAGCTGGGACTCATACAGTTCAGGCTGAGTTCTAAATACGATCGCTGTCATCCACTGATCAGATGGAATTCTGTGGAAATGGCAAACATCCCATAGTACCCCACACTTCTGCTTCCTACAAACTCGTACAGAACTGACCGGTTGCCAGGATTAAATATCACATTGCTGCTCCAACCAACAGGGCAACTCACCAAGCTCCAAAACGGCCAAAGAGTCAGTGCTTAAATTACAGGTCAACGAATCAAAACAACTGCAGAAGTATTTCGTCTGTCACTGTACAGTCGCAAAAACGAAGACAGCGTATGCCAAACACAGAGGAATGGAATCTGCCAAAGAAACAGCAGCCACAAGTCAAAGCTGACCAGAAGAGACAGATGGACACTTGCCCTGATATTCGCTAAATACAACAGAAGCATGACCTTGAAAATAACAATAAAACTAAATCAGCAATTCTGTAACCCATTCTCAACAAAAACTGTAGGTTGTAAGCTTCTCGGAGTTGGAACTGATAGCAAAGCAGGCATTAAGAAATCCACAGCCAATGCACAATGACTCAGAACCTGGTGAGAAGGGGAAAAAGCTGACCCTTGAGCAATGCAAAAAATAATATGATCTGAAGAGTCATTGTTCACCCTTTTTCCTGCATGCAGACAGGTTTATGTTTGGACAAAGCCAAAGGATGCCGTTAATCCACAGCCTATGTTGGTATGGGTGGCCATCTTGTGGGAGTCATTAAGTCTGATGATCACTCAAGAATGGTCATAAAACAGGAATATGAGACAATTTTACAGCAGCAGGTGCAGTCTATAGTGGAAACACTGCTCCCTCATGATGTTCCCATATTCCAGGATGACAATGGCCCCATACACACTGCTAAACAAATTCGAGTGGTTTCATGAACACCAAGATGAATTCAGATTCTTTCCCTGGCCACCCCACCATCACTGGAAATTCACACAAACCAGTGGAGTGCAGAGTTGATTTCCGCCTCTTTCATCACTCTTTGACCTGGACACTTGTCTTCTTGAGGAATTGTCCAAAAGCCCACTGCACATAGTTAACGACTTACATGACAGCATTCCAAGAAGGACCAAATCTGGACTGAGAGGGTGAAGATATCAACATATTATGTTCCTGTTGTTTTGTTGACATAATGATTATTTAAAAAGCATTATAGTGGAACAAAACCCTATTGGAACTACAGGAAAAGTTCTGCATCGCTGGCTTAAAGAATACCAAGTGTGAACCATCACCTTAAATGATGGCATGTCTTTCTCATTTGGATGTTGTACAACACAGAGAGATCCTGGAGGAAAAGCTGCTCCCACGAGCCAGAAAGATGGGCGAGATGTTGGTCATTCAACAGGGTGATGAGCCACTGCCACAGGAAAAATGGAACAATGGATCGAGCAAGTATTCAATACACACACACTATATATAAACATATATATAGTGCATTGCAAAAGTCTTAAGGAATCAAAGAAAATGAGCAAGGTATTGTGTGTATTTTTGTTCAGAAAACACAGTTTAACCTAACATCATGTGAAATTTTAGATACACAGTAAAAACCAAGAAGAATTTCTTCTGTTTTTAAAAAAGTCCCTAATATCTTGCAGAACAGCTTGAAGACCATCAATTCGCTTCCCGAAACTCCCTTCAGGGATGCCCCA
>JAODLC010001877.1:17319-29372 GCA_026781145.1 Hippopotamyrus pictus | reverse complement strand
CTGCTCAGAGCAGGCATGTACTTTCACATTTGTGTCACATTCGATAAATCCGTCCTTTTCGGCGAAGCTGGTCCGTGCCGTCAGCCAGCCTGACTAACACACACAATTGGGGAGCCCCCCCCCCACGCCCCCCCCACTGGCCAAAGGCGACCATTAAATTCTGCCCGCTTAAATTGGCAGGTGGACATTAACAGCTTGTGTCAGGAAGACAATTACACAATTCCAGCCATTACATTCCCCATTTTCATTGGTCTTTTTATTCTGCTTTTGCATTACAGAAACCGCCACAATGACATGCAGCACCAGTTCCAGAAGAGCTGGTCCTGGGCTGAAGGTTCAGCAGATCCATAAATCAGGGGTCACATTCATTATCTGACATTTAGTCGATTAACAGAGGCACCTCCTGCATTATGATTTTTATATTTTTTGACCATCTGCTGAGGTGATTCTGTTAGGAGGTACAGCCCCCCATTTGGTCATGACTTAACCTACTGAGCCAACATGCCCCCAATCACTGGCTCTGGGATTATATATGTAGGTATATGTATAACTGTAAGCTGTAATTGTATATGCATCACATGTTTCTGCTTCCCAAGAGGATCACAGTGTCACATCCTATTTTAGCTAATGCTATAGCATGCATTCAACTGCTACACTTTGAAAATAATTTGAATGGAATTAAATTCTGTATGAATTCTGAGATTTCTCAGCAAGTAAGCAAAGTCAGGTGGTGTTAAAGTGAGTTCTCTCTCTCCCTGCCTGCTTATCTCTGACAGCTCCAGCAGGAAAATCCTCCAGAAGAACTTGGGCTGCAAACATAATTAAGCAGGATGCAGTTCCTGGATATCAGGAAGGATTACTGGTATTACAGACGAAGAGGCTGCACATGTAACGAAGGGAGCGATTTGTCTGTGCTATTAGGCTGAAGACCTGGGATACTGGGGGATCTCAGCAGCATGAGCACGTGTGTCTGCGTTTGAGGTGTTATGGATGGTCGGGTTTCAGCTGACAGCAAATTGTCCCCTGTGGGGGCTTGGGGGGGGATATTAGTCAGTAGGTTTAGTGCTGGTGATGGAGCAGCATGACCTACCACCCTGCAGTGGGGCACTGGCGTCAGCACCACTGGACCACAGCACCACTGGACAACAGCAGCACTGGACCACAGCACCACTGGACAACAGCACCACTGGACCACAGCACCACTGGACAACAGCACCACTCGACCACAGCACCACTGGACAACAGCACCACTGGACCACAGCACCACTGGACAACAGCACCACTGGACCACAGCTCCACTGGACAACAGCACCACTGGAACCCAACGCAACACCTTCATCGACAAGAATTGGTTGTCCTGGAAATGAGCTCAGGTGCTCACACTAGGTTTATTAAAAGCTCTAAATTGAACAATAATGTGCTGAAAATTATAACTGTGCAGGTTTTCTTAAAATGATCTAACTGCACATCACATTAGAGTAGCACAAATGTTGTCTTCCAGGCTGTGAATTATATCTACAACAAAACAGGTAATATAGCGTGTATAAAACACAGTAAAGATTATGATATGGATATATCACGGCAACAAAGTCACCAGTATGGGGGTGTATTAGTTTATTTTATGGAATATTGACACTAAGGATTCAAAGTGGTAATATTTTTTTACTACAATGTGTGATTATAGTATGTGTGCCATGAGAAGGCTTTGGTAGATCAGAGCCAGGTGGAGATATGATCAGCGATCTAAAGTCATGGCTTTTTTTGGATGATTTCATTTGTGTATCTGACCAGCTGCCCCTGATGCCACAGCTGGATTTGGAGCTGTGATGAATTCATGCAACAATTATTTTCAAGGTAGTTTAAGAGGCAGACTATGGTCCTGAGATGAAAGGCAATGCAATGGGCTTCTGGAAGACTTGAGCCTCCTTCTTCCATAGTAAAACCTGGATTAAAACCTAAGGGAAACTAAAGAGCCCGTATCTTACAATGCAACAGCACAGACCCCATCAGAACAGACACCCCTAAGGCCCGTGTCTCCTTCCTCGTGCTCTCGCCAATGTGCACCGCACACCTCCATAAATCTCAACTCCCAGGGTGGACAGGCCAAAAGAAGTGGGAGGGGCACTGACAGGCCAATGGAATTCCCTTTTGGAAGTCCCCGCCTGCCTGGGTTTTTGGCTGGGGGTGAGCGGGGCACACACACACACACACACGGACAGCCCTCTTCTGAGATACCACTGGGACCCAGGTGCACTCTGCAGCGGGTTGCCATGGTGATGGCAGGGCGGTAGTTGCAGCTTCATGAAGCGGAGATGTCTTGGCAGGCTGAAAGTTCCCTGTTCACTGTGCCGTATCCCCGACAGCTAATTGAGACGTGGAACATCAGCGTAGAGAATGGGGTCAGGGCAACAAAATCAGCACTACAATTACGTTATCATAAACGTATCAGGATAATACACAATTACCTAGGGAAATATATATCATACCAAAATTACATGAACATTATATTAATTATTTAAAATATTAATCAGTGTTGAAATGATGTTACTCAGTTAATACATAGAAATGTATAGAATACTTCATCCAAAATAAGAATGTAGCCTTCATTAGTGTCCTCCCGTGAAATAATTATAACAATCTGCAGATGTTTGAATGGCAGTGAATGAACATGCTGTACCTCACTCATTACATACTTTTGATTGATAAGGGTTTTGATAACAGCCTCAAAGGTCATCAGCCAATACCGTACTCAGCTCATTTTTAATTGAAACTGATTCTAGATGCTCTAGGCTCTGATTTTTGACACCACCGGCTCTTTGATTGATCGCGTCCTTCGGTTACGACCTCTGTAAAACTCACTCTTCTAACTGAGCTCCACACTGGTTCCCCTTGAGCCCACCGTCTACAAACACAACATTTTCCTGCTACCTCAGACCTCTGCCCCTGACCTCTCTCAGAAACTACGGTCCCTTACCCAACTGTTCCAAACTCAGCGGGTTACTTGGAGACATGGTACAAAGCTTGATCTTAGGGCCACTCAGTCCTGCAGATCCTGCAACACTGAGGCCCCTCTATGTGTCTCACATGCCAAGTCACGCTTTCACGTCTATCGATTCGTGCTCATCATACCTTCCTCATTCCCAAACACACTTCGAGTTTCATACTGGTAAGAGCACTGCTTAACAGCTGTGGGATGCATTAATAACAAACATTATGCGGTAATAAAAATTATAATCATATAATCATATAATGCTTGCTACTGATGTACATTAAAGCTGATGTTAGGATGTTAAGGTATACTTAATTGCTGTTTGTCAATGTTCTATGAATGCATTATGAAGGTGATATGAATGTTCTATGAATGCATTATGAAGGTGATATGAATGTTCTATGAATGCAATATAAAGGCACTATGAAGGTGCAATTACTGTAAAGCATTACCAAATAAATTAATGAGTGCTACTGGGAACAGAACACCCATTTCCCTTGTAATAATCTTTACTGTCTACTCACTAACTGAGAAGATATGAGTACGCATTCAGAGAAACCTTCGAAAGAATACTTAATGATAAAAGAAACATGTGAGGTCTGTTTGCTGAAGTTCAGCTTCACCCAGGCAGTCCTGAAATCCTGAAATCTCACAGGAGCATCACAGATATGCTGCATAGAGGGGTCGGCATTTCTCACATGACTGGAAAAGACATCCCCGAAAGCACTGGGATGCCTGGAGATCAGCTCACTGGGCTCCCACGCTTGTCTGGAATGCAGCACAGGGCTATAAATTATTCATCAGCTTCAGCTGGTCCGATTTTCCATTCCTGTTCAAAGGCGCACAAGTCAGTCTCCTGTGATCGCTACCTGAAGCTTTTTGCTCACAAGTCTTCTTACAAGCGCAGCACCTCTTGTCAGTCTGAGCCCCAAACTTTGATAAAAAGTGAAAAATAAAAGCTATATCCTACTCAAGATGGCCATCTTTCCCTAGGGACACATATGAGGAGCATTAAACTCAGAATTGTGCTGAGGGCAGCCAACTGCTGGCACCTGATCGCTGAGAGGAAAGTGTCTTTTGTCTAGCTTCCTTCAGATTCTGCTTTCACAGCATGACTTCTGGTGCAATACGTATGTTCTACAGTGAGAAGCAGGGATCCCCGAAAGTGTCTGACACTTTCACTCAGCAAGAGGAAACCAATCCTGAATCGTACAAGCAGACAAACACAGAGATTCCTGGGGGTTGTCTACTTGTTGTGGGACGGTCACATGACTCAGACCTTAAAGGTAAATGATCCATGTCAAATTGTTGTAACTAAAAGATATAAATAAACATAGCAGCAGTTAGCTTTGAGCAGACCAGGAGGTTAGAAGTACAGAATGATAAAGCAGCTGTGAATGAGCACACCTGGGCTATAATGTGCAAAACAAACACTAATTAACTGCAGCGAGGCGACCTTATGACCCTTGAGGAATCCTTTAGCCCTGCCTCAGAGTGTGAGCTTTAATGGCGAGGAAATTACCGAGCACTTTCAAGCTTTAAACACGACTTAGGAAATTACCGAGCACTTTCAAGCTTTAAACACGACTTAGGAAATGATTTGCTTCAAGGCAAGGTGCTTAATGAACAGAAAAAGTCAATTAATGAAGTTAAAAAAAAAGAGCGAAGTCACATTCAGATATAATTAAAAATTATAAAAGTTATAATGAACCATAGAAAATGTACCGTCAAAATGGTTGTGAGTTGGAAAATATTGTTTATCAAACACAAAGAGCCTTTTCGCTGTTTTGTGTTGTTAAACAATCATTTAATTATTCACCGGCTCCCACACACTTCCCCCAGATGGCGTCTCCTGCCACGTACATACGCAGGCAGCCATAAGTCCTAGATTAAATATGCATAAATATACATTTTTCTGCTAGTAACACAAAAATCAATATTGCATCCAATTTCCCTTCCACTGGTACTTAGTACTTTTCCAGTGCTGCCGTCAGTCACTGGGATTACTGGAACTAAGATTATGCTGTAGTTTGCTTGTGGATTGAAGCCATTCAGTGCGTGTTCATGTAGGTACAACAAGAAATGATCATCATCATCCACACTTTGCTGCAGGGGAATAAAAGCTAAGCTTCATCTGCAAAAGAACTTTTTCCTTTATCCAGAAAGAAAAAAGGTATTATATTATCTGTATGAAGGTTGCTTTTGTGAAGAAAAACATCAAAGCTTCATGAAAAACAAATACTAAATGATACATAGACAAACACATACAGGATATTGCTAACCAATCCTCCTGCTCATCCCTCCTTCTGTTATGTTTCAAACATTTAAGAACTCCGCTTTGTTTATATTTCTCAGGTTCCTTTTTCGTCTGTTTAACCCACAGTCCTATTGTTAAATTATTTTATGCCCTGTGATGGACTGGTATGCTGTCCAGTGTGTACCCATCTTGCACCCTGGACCCTATTTTCTTCAAATCCCCCCCTTACCAGAAAATAATGTGTGTGTGTGTGGAGGGGTCTGCTATGTTTACCATCAGCAGCACACACTAAGGAGATGTACATGACATGGAACATAGATTCATCTGACAGTATGAGATGTACCGACCCACATGGCCACCCGCTGCCAGGAGGATGTGGACAAAACCTGCCAGATGCTTCCTAACCTCCATGGTTTCAACCTAGAGAAACCAAGAAGACGGAGGATAATTAGAGGCACCTGTCCAGAGACCATGGCGGTGTAGAGGCGCATTTGGCCATAACGTCGGAAATAACACATCACTTCCAGGGAGCCCTGCATGTGGAATGTCAGTCTGTCTTTAGTTCACAGGGTTCGTATCAGCATATATCAAGCCTCCACAATGGGCAGTCTGAGTTCTGCATCCGTGAGCTTCCTTCTGAGAGGACGGGATGAACACTGCATTCTCAGAAGGCAGCTGGATGCTCGCTGTGTGTCCTGCCTCTGTGAGCTTGAGAGCCACATGAAGAAGGTGACGGTGCTGATTGGGGAGACAGACTGGGTGTGCACCTCACTGAGGGCTTCTCCTGGACCCAGCAGAAATCCTCCCTGACCAGGGAGACCCAGCAGAAATCCTCCCTGACCAGGAAGACCCAGCAGAAATCCTCCCTGACCAGGGAGACCCAGCAGAAATCCTCCCTGACCAGGAAGACCCAGCAGAAATCCTCCCTGACCAGGAAGACCCAGCAGAAATCCTCCCTGACCAGGAAGACCCAGCAGCGAACTCACTCCCTGCAGCGCTGGAGAGAGACGAACGCCACCTCCCATCCAGTTCACCTGCAGAGAGGCGCCGTTGAGAGCGTCCTTACAGACTCTACCACAGCCTGCTTCAGGTCCTGCAGCCTCGGACCTGACCAGCCCCTCCAACAGGTCATTAAAACCGCAGACCACCCTGCCTTCTCTGCTGGACAGTTACAATGGCCATGGCGTCCAGAGGGCCCCCGGCATCGTCAGGGACCCACCACAGCCCTCTTACATCCACTTTGCCCTGCTCCTGTCTGCTAGAAGGTTCTGCAGCCTCGAGCCAGGACTGTCAGCCTTAGAAACATTTTTTTTCCCTTAGACTCTTCGACTGCTGACTAGTCTGACCCTCCCAGCATAAGTTTGGCTCTGTTAAATGCCTGTTAGCTCTGGATTATTCACAACACTGAATATAAATCTATTTATTGCACATTCTGCCTCAGTGCCAAACGTCTGTAACAATTTTCACAATCAGGTGGTTAAATGTGTCTTTTCATCTATATCTTAATGTTACGTCTGAAAATGTCATGTCATGTTATATGTCCTAACGTTTAAATTGCGTTTATGTCTTATTTTTCTACTTATTTTTCATTTGCACCACAACCAATCTTTCAGCTTCGAGTTTGATCCCCTGCATCAAACATCTGAAGCTGACAGTGAAAGACTCAGAGCTGACCAGGAAGCAAAGCTCTCCACTGAAGTTTTACATATTATATGCAGGCAACCCCTAATGACCTGAATTACTTTGTGAAGGACTAGTTTGTGAACACCCTCCCTCCAAAGGAATTCAGACAATGAGACAGTTGTGAAATCATTAACAGACATCTGGAAAAAGGCCAAAATGACAGAGCAGCTGCTCTGAATTCTGGGAAAAGACTGATTATAAAGTAATATGGCACAAAGCAGGCTGTGCTACATCAGTCGATTTAAAAGTGACGTCACCATTGGAATGTGAATAATATGTAATAAAGATCTGAAATAACTGCATGCGTGGGAGGAGAGTCTCGCGGCAGGGGAAACCCCTATTTCGAGCCCCACCTCCTTAATCAGAAGAACACGGAGACCGCAGAGCGAGTGCTTATCCATCTCATTCTCAAAGCACCATCACGCAGCCACAGTGTTGAAAGCGACGACCAAATTAGAGGACAGATTGCTTCAATAGAGCAGCCGGAATGAAAGGCAGCATCAGCGCTGACCGCCGGACTGTAGGCAGCTCGGCCTCTCAGCCAAACGCTGTAAGGGGTCCCCAGGGACCCGAGGGCCGGAGCGGGACCCGCGGGCCGGAGCGGGATCCGGCCTGTGCTGACCAGGACAAAATGAAGCCAGTGGCCAGTCTTCTGTTAATACACACAAGAAGCTCAGCAGGTTCAGTACCTGTGTTTCCAAATGAAGCAGAGCAACATGGATATCCTGAGCATATATAGGATATGTGCTTAAATGCTGTTTTTGTGTTGCATGCAATATATCATGGCAATGAATAAATTCACTACGAAAGATGAAAATACTAGTGATGATGATGATGCGGCAGCTAGGGGCCCCGGCACATCAGGGGGACTCTCTGACCCGCTAGGAAGTTACACGGTCGCCGTGATGATGCGGCAGCTAGGGGTCCCGGCACATCACGGGGACTCTCTCACCCAGCAGGAAGTTACACGGCCGTTCGTGATGATGAGAGGAAGTGGCCCCTCGCCTCTTTAGTCACCCTCACGGTGAGATTCAAAAAACAGCTGGGGTCTTATCAGCAGAAGTGGCACCGGTAACATTTAGTCTGATTCACTAGCAATAATGGAAACAGCTCAGAGTCCCCCCCTCCCTCCCCCCCTCCAAATGTAAAATTCAGATACAGCAAACAGGAGACAGACACACAAATAAGACAGCTAGCAAATGAAAGTAACAGCATTAAGCTCTTATTAAGCACAGCTGCTTTGGGGCAGCTCCTCACACTGTCTGGCAGCAGGCAGAGCCCAATGATATGTTATTATATAAGTAAAGCCAGCTTTTACCTTAGAAGCCACACCCATAAACGTGCTATTTATCCTGACTTTGGACAGTAAACACTTTCTTATAAACCAAATACATCTATCTGAGTGAACAGAAATACATCTATCTGCTGGGAGTGGAAAAGAACAGGTGGATGTTGGCTGAGCTTGATGTGCTGGCTGGAGATATTGGAAACATGAGAGGGAACGGAGAAAGCAACTCAGACAAGGTTTTACAAATGAAGACAAGCTGAACCTGTGGCATAAGTGGAGCTGTGGTAGGAATAGAGTTCACCTACCTTGGATGGAGTCCAACATTTACATGTTACACTGGAGGACGTGGGGGAGCCCTTTCAGCATATGATTCTTCTGGACAGTACAGTGAGTGGCTGCACTGAGGACCCATTTTCAAGCTAAAGCAAGACAGGGAAAATTACTAAAGAGTAACAGTATTAGCATGAGTAGGGAGAGTTACTCAAACGGGGGATTTTGGGTAGAAACAACACAATGTGGCCGGCAATGCAGTGAAGGGCTCTCTCCTTCTTTAGGGTCCTCCTCCATCAGGGCTCTCTCCTTCTTTAGGGTCCTCCTCCATCAGGGCTCTCTCCTTCTTTAGGGTCCTCCTCCATCTGGGCTCTCTCCTTCTTTAGGATCCTCCTCCATCAGGGCTCTCTCCTTCTTTAGGGTCCTCCTCCATCAGGGCTCTCTCCTTCTCTAGGGTCCTCCTCTATAAGTTCTCTCTGTTGTTTCTGTGGCATGAGTTGCTGAGAAAGCCTGTAACAGGTGAATGACATTCCTCAGAACATATTAAATAATAATCAGCTTTTGGAAAACGTTTTCTTTTCCCTACATTGCTTCATATTCCTTCTTATTGCTGTCTCCTTCTGGGAGGTGACCTACTCAATCCAGTCCAGCTGTTGGGAAGTCTCACTAATAGTGTCCAAAGAGAGCAGGTGGATGACCTTCAGTCAGAAGGCAGAGGGCACAGGACAACCTGGGCACAGTCAGGACTGAGAACAAAACCTCTTTTCTCTCACACTGTGGGTGACTGAAGGAGCAGGAAGCAGATCTATTCTCCCTGGCTGTTCTTCTCCGTTCGGCTTCGTTTGAGCAAGACAATAGACAAAAAAAGCATTCCAAGAGGGGTTTTAACATTTTATACACACTAACCTACCAAAAGTCACTGGACAAAAACAGGTATGAATAAAACATAGCTGTAGTCCAACAAACACAAAGTGACAGACTTTACTGGTAAAGACTTCAGAAAAGTGTCACAGCACAGAAGACAGAACATCAGATAGCACTGGTGATCTTAATCCACCATGAGTCACATGAGGGTTGTCTTGGTCATTTTCTGTATTCCAGTTCATCCCAAAGGTGTCATTTGAAGTAGCGACTCGAGGCTTTACAGTGACCAGTTCTTAGCTTACATTACATTGCATTAGATGGAGCTTTGCTTAACAGAATGAGGGATTTTGCTGGCATCAGTAAAAGACCCTGTAATCAAACTCTGCTCTTTGAGAACATGCTCATTTCACATGTATGGGTCTGCCGAGGCCAGGATATGCAACCACAAACCTTTGTGCCCTAAAATGTCTGAGAGCCTGGGTTGCTGTGGGGATGTGATTGCATATCAGTGTGGGGGTGTGATTATACTTCATCTTCGTGAAGGTTTCACACTGAGAGGCCTCACGTCCTCTAGGACCTCCACACTAATTCAGTAAAAACTAATCATACTTTGATATGTAAATTAAAATCAAAGAAAGCAAATTGTCCTGTGTAGACAGTGTATAGCAACTACAAACATGGGACGAAAGTTGTAATGTATGATTTGTGTCCTCAGATGAAGACACCCCCATGAACTGAGATGTAATTTCACAGAAAAGATCTGCATGTGTTTGAATCACGCAGCAGAGAATAAACAAAGCATGCAGCAGAAAACAAACACATCGCCCCAAAATAGCAACGTTCATTTTCAATTATAGTTACCTGCCCTACAGTAGGTTCCAATTTCACAGGCTCTCATGTAGTCAAATATTGTCGTACTCCTTGTACTTGTTAGATAGCCGGCAAACCAAATCATTGCATTCCACCTGCTCCATTACTTCCCAAGCCTGCTTTTAAGAGACATATCTATGTCAAGCTGAAGTTTATTAGATAAATAAGTAGCTGCAAAGGCCAGAAATACAGAGCAGTTATCTACTACAAGCACGCGGCCAATCAGCTCCCACATCAGGTGATAGCAACACAGCAACACCTGTTACTGTACATTATTCCCTCAAATAAGAGAGACCCACTTTATAGGACGTTCCTCACAAACAGCCAAAGCTGATACAAAGGGAAATTAATCATATACAATGGAATTTTCAATAAGCCTATTTCTTAAGTGTCGTATGACCACCAAGATAGTTTATGAACACGGTGCGCCAGTCACCGAATGGTTAAACAAAGTATCTGACCAGTTGTACTACTGAGTTAAGGCTGGAACTTGGAATATATGCAATTCAATTTAATATTTAAAGCCCTCTACCAAGGACTTTAAAAGGGAATGTTTCAAGTAGCTATAAAGTGTGTACCAGTGTGACACTAATTAGACCTCCTTAAATTATAAGAAGTGCAATTAGTGCTAAACCTATTCATGAATGTGCGCTTGAATGAGACGAACCAAATTGAACTGAAGAGCTCTTCTGAATGGTTGCAAAGCTTCATGACAGAGAGGGACAGATCGATTAACAGCTAAACTGACAAGTGTTTTCAAGGGAAAATCACCCAGCAAGAGAAGGACAGGGTGAGACAGCAGGGGCATGACATAAGCATGGTGACAATTCTCAGCTGTCTGAGATCCAACCCCAACAAGCCCCATCACTCAGTGGGTGGCACAAAATAATTAAGGCTAACCAATTAATCACAATTAGTTTCCAAAACCCTAAAAGAAAATACTGAGTAATAAATATTTCATGCAGAGTAATTTCTAGAACTTTGTTGGAATGTTTGTTGGAATGTTTGAATCAGGAAGAGAATTATTACAATTTATTAATTTGACAATTTTTACCACTTTATACAGCATTACATGTTAAATCCAAATATGTTAATGTCACTACAGTGATGGTACCCATTGTAGGATATGAACCAACAACCTCCAAGTCGCAAGGTCTCGCAAATCTACCATACCACCATCTGACAAGATGTCACTCACTAAACCATTGGCTTTGTGCCTGCCTGCAAATACAAAACTCTTATGGATTATACATCTCTGTGTGCAGTGGTCCATGTAAGACACACTGGGCTGATCCTGCTAGAGAGGGGATTTCTCCTGAAAGGCAAATCCACTAAAGAGCACGGCCTGAGAGAGCGAGCCGACACAACCTGCTTACTGGAACATAAAGTTATGCAGATTTCCCACTGTCTACGAAGAGCAATCCATTGACCCTCGGAGCACAGTGTTAATTAAGTAATTAAATGTTTGACGGGAACATTCAGTTCTCTTACGCTGGACTTGAGTCTAGTGGATTCTTACCATGCATTCATCAGACATAAGAGCTTCTAGGCAAATCACCACAGACAAAGTACTGTAAGCAGAGAAATTGCAGTCTGAACATCTCCTACTGTTATCTAACAATGACTGCAAGCAGAGGAATTGCAGTACCTCCTACTGTTACCTAACAGTGACTACAAACAGAGGAATTGCAGTACCTCCTACTGTTATCTAACAGTGACTGCAAGCAGAGGAATTGCAGTACCTCCTACTGTTACCTAACAGTGACTGCAAGCAGAGGAATTGCAGTACCTCCTACTGTTATCTAACAGTGACTGCAAGCAGAGGAATTGCA
>JAODLC010001877.1:0-17219 GCA_026781145.1 Hippopotamyrus pictus | reverse complement strand
AAGCAGAGGAATTGCAGTACCTCCTACTGTTATCTAACAGTGACTGCAAGCAGAGGAATTGCAGTACCTCCTACTGTCTAAAGACACTCTGCAAAATATAAAATATATAAAAGGTACTCAAGGTCAAAATGGGAGGATCTTTGCCGAGTACAAATATCAAAACGATCGAGAGCAGTTCATTGGCGTCAATGTCCCTTTTAGCGTCAATCTAAGTATAGTTTGCTGACTGGGCAGGATGTACCCAGGATTCATCTGTATTTGGCTCCATTTATCATGCCCTTCACAACCCCTCTGCTGAAAAACAAACCACCAGCACGATGCTGCCATCACCATGCTTGGATGCTGTTGCCTAGGCTACGTTTGAGTCGCTCCAAATAAAGCATTTTACTTTCAGGTCAGTGTCCACTATTTATTTTAATCAGACTGCAAACCTTCTTCGAAACGGCCATGGCTTCAGGTGAGCCCCAAGTGCAGTTTAATGTTGCCCCTTCTCAGAAATGGCTCCTGTCTTTCCAAAGGAGGTGAAATCTCTGTAATAATGAGTAGATGGTTACGTCACAGAGTAATGGGGAGAATGAAGAGCAGAATGGCTGGCAGGGAGTTTTAAAGCATGAATTAAAATCAAGCACAGTAACAGAGACAGAAGGTGGGTGTTCATGAATCACACTGGGCTGTGCCATTGTCAATGCCCAGTCTGAAGGTCAAAATCCACAAGGCAATCCAGAGAGGCAGAGGTATAAAGGAGAGGCAAAAACACGGACAAAAAACAGGTTGGGGTCAATAACAAAGTCACAGTGATCAGGTCCAAATCGAAGTCAAAGGCAAGAGTCACAAAAACAAGATGCAAAAGTCAGAAATCAGAACAAGACTACATTACAGGACGACTCAAACACAACAGTAAACCGAATTAACAAACTCACAACTGGCACATGGAGAAGGTGAGTATCTACAGGCAGGAGACAAGATAGGGACAGATGAAATCATGAAACAATTTAGCAATCAACAGAACCATTCTTACAGTGACTGGGAAACAGGTACCAAAGAAATGTAGGTCACATCGTCCAGTTCACGACAGGTTAGTCTCTGGACAGTGTTACAAATAAAGAAACATTTTATTACAATGATCCTTAATGTGCACTGGTGGAGGTGCAACAAGATTCCAAAAAGGGATAAGATCACTGCACAAGACACAATAAAACACAGGAGAATTTCAGACCAGTACAGGCTGTGTTTACATTTTAGTGCCATGTTTCCCTTTTTAAAAATATCCCACCATTCCCAATGTCTGTTACTAATTACATGAGATGAGATAAGATTTAAAAAAAATATATACATACTTTATTGATCCCAAGGGAAATTCTTGTGGATATACCAGCAAGATACATAAAGTGCAGGCAGACAAACATATGGTGCAAAAGAAGACAAAGTACAACACAGTATACATAATGCAGAAAAGTAAACATAGCACAAACAAATCTAAAAAGTACAAAAAGTGGTCTTAAGTGGTTTTTATTTGTAATTTCAAATTCTTCTGAATACTTACATTTTGAGACTATGATGCTTTATATGAGTAAAGATGTAACTCCCCTTTGCATGTATTGTAATTTCACCATGCAACAAAACATAATAAAATGAATGGGGGGGGGGGGGGGGGGGCTGCACATTTTATACAGGCACTCAACTATGCTGGAACTCAAGTGCTAGAATTAGCGTAGCTTCACTCATTGCTACATAAGGATCTTTCGCTGTGGCTGCTTCTACCCAAAATCCAGTTTTATCCATCACACACAGAAGCCTGGTCCACAGTGTTACCTTCAGTGTATGCGGGATCTGAGAAACATTACAAAAAGACAGAAACATCACCTAAAAAAAACTTAATGGAAAGCATGAGGAAAAGCGAATTCTGCAGTGGGACAGCAATAAGGCATCGAGAGAGAAGGTGCTAGAAGCAGCCTGATCCAGTGTCTCCAGACTCAGAAGTAGTGATTGCACCCATTACAGCAGCCCTCCCAAGGGAAATACAATAGATGAAACCATTCAGTAATCACAGCCCACACCTTTGTGACTTCGCTAGAAAATGTAACAGATTCTCATATTTCAAGCCACCACCATCATCTAAGACTGGGTATGATAGATAAGCAGTTAAGCATCCTGTGAACCTCTACTCTGTCTATGATCTCCCTCTTCGTAGCCAGAAAATAAGCAGCAGACTCTGTGCTCAACATGCAGCAGCCAGAGTTTTTTCAAACACTAAAGATATTGATCATATTAGCCCTGTTATATGCTCCCTTCATTGGCTCCCAGTTAAGTCTTGAATTGACTACAAAATACTGCTATTAACTTATAAAATACTGAATTGCCTTGCAGCAGAATACCTTAGTGATCTGCTGGCCTTATACAACCCTCCTCGCTTTCTTCGATCTGAAGGAGCAGGATATCTGTTAGTACACAGGGTAGAAAGAGCTACGGCAGGCTGCAGAACTTTCTCCTACAGAGCTCCTCAGCTGTGGAATGGTCTTCCACCGGATGTGCGGGATTCAGGCTCACTCTCAATATTCAAGTCCAGGCTAAAAACACACTTCTTTAGTCTAGTCTATAGGGACTCTAGTTGTAGCTCTAGCTAACTGCTCACTCCCAGTTATACCTACAGTATAGTGTGAGGTGTAGAGCTGGATGGGGATCGGTGCCATTGGCTTTGGATGAACTGACGTGTCAGTCTGTCACTCTAGCTTCACACCCCCTTGTGGAATTGGAGTGCTGACATTTCAGGGACTCCCCATACCTGCGTTCTCACCTGCCTCTCCCTCCTACTTATGCTGCCATAGCCTTATCTGCTGGAGCTTACATACTGCACTCACCTAACTGTTTGTACTGCCTCTAGACTCCCTTACTTTAGCTAATTGCACATTGTATTTCCCCCTCCTGGGCTGTGCTGCCTGGAGACCCTAAATTATCAAGATATCCTGCCTACGCTGCTGCCTGCGACGACTCCACTACCTGCGACGACTCCACTACCTGCGACGACTCCACTACCTGCGACACCCTTCCGGCCTGCTCACCCTTCTGTCTGTTACTGTATGTCTTCCCTGTATCGTCTTCCCTGTATCGTCTTCCCTGTATCACCTCCCTGCCCCCCGCTTTGTGACTCAAATGTTAAGCCTGGCAAAATGTGAATTGGGGCTTTGCCTTCTTGATCAACTGACCATCCCTGCTGGCCCCTGGAGGATGGGCTCCCCCTCTGAGTCTGGTTGCCCCAAGATTTCTTCCTTCTAGGGAGTTTTTCCCTTGCCACTGTCCCCTCTGGCTTGCACACTGGGGGCTTTGGACGGGGATAATGTAAAGCGCTTTGTGACAATGTAATGTTATACAAATAAAATTGAATTGAATTGAAAACATTGTACCAATAACATTGTTTAATGGGCCATGGGAAGTCTACATAATTGTCACGCTTCGGGGAGGCACAGAACGGGGAAACTGGAGCAGGAGTCACAGGATCAGGGAACGAGGGATTTATTAGGAAAGTCACACTGAATACGAGGGAAAAGCAGGCTGTAATGTCACTTACAGGACTAGGGAAACGTATTTGAACTACACAGGATAAGTTAACAACAACTCGAAACAGCTGATCACACAGGGATTCCACACGAGGTTAACAAGGGGGCGTAGCACACAGGAGGATCGGACGAGCAGGACATGACAATAATCACACTGGTCAAACTTTCATGGCCTCCATCCATAGAGTACGTACCAGCTGTACTTCTGGTCTGTAGCAGCAAACATCTGATCTGATTGCAATATCTTGAACACAGAAATTTCCATATTCAAACAGGGGGTCAAACAGCTTGCAGTTCTGAGCAAGATGACAAATCAGCTGTGTGTGGACTCAACTAAGTATGTGTAGGAGATCAGAAATGGCCATCTGGAGCCAATCTTTCAGTTTGCAGGATGAAAAGGAGAACTAGACCCACATCTTCTCATCTTTCCTTGATATTTCATCCAGGCCAAAATAAACCAGTCTGAATTACGGTATAGCTTTTCTTTAAATCAGTTTTTCAGTCCTCCACCCATAATGGCACCAACAACTAGTTTCAAATCCCTTTTCCAAAAGCTATTTGTTTAGTTGACTGGCCTTTGGTGCTGTAGCATGAAACTGTCAAAGAAGAAGACCAGTCTGGAATGCAGAATTCTGAAGATCCAAGACTGAGATCAGCCTATCAGTGGACTTCATTTTAGCAGAATTCAGTGTTGCATGGTGGGACCCATAAATGGGTTGCATGTCACTTTCGATACATATAAATAAATAAATATCAATGTAAATTAAATCGATCTCTTCAGGAAAACAAGTGCCAATTTCCTACTTTAATATGTGGAAATTCGAGTCTTTGCATACACATTTCGAGGAGCCAGTTTAGAACAGCAGAAATAACCAATGCAGTGTGCAGTAAATTTGAATAACCAGCATGTTCAAAACAAGATGAAGATACGCAACATAATTAGAGGAGAATTGGGAGTTTTAATTAGGCTTAAGTTTGAAGCTTAAATTAGGGCAAAGTGATGTCTGCAACCCATCGAGGTTTAGAACAATTTATGGCTGTAAAACTTGGTGAGAATTTTCTGCCCAATTAATTGTTTCAGCAGCACTGCTGAGATCAAAGATATAACAGATTCCATCTCTGGCTTGATGGGCTGCAGAGCCCAGCCATGAAGACCAGGTGTCCGGCTTTGGACCTTATGGAATAGTTCTTCATTAAGGATAGTCCTTCCCTTTCCATGCATGTTGTCCTCCTTGTCTGAGCTTAGTTAACCAATTCCTATGGGTATTTGGACTCCTTCAGAAGATCCACATCTGTTTAGTAACAGCAAGTATAAAACAACAAAATACTCTGTCCAGTGAGAACCAGCGTGGCACAGAGAGACGCAATTTGTCGCAATGTTCCTGCTTTATTAGTCTGCTGAGGCCTGTTTAGGTAGATTGGTCGTCGAACGGATAAAGCTGAGCCCGCTTAACAATTCCCGACTGTCCATACTAGTAACAAAATAGCGCAGAGAGCATGCCATGGCAAATTAAATAGGAAATCAATTCAATCCAGAGCAGTTAAACGCTGCAAATTCCAGTGACGTGACAGAGAGAGACGCATCTCATTAAAGCTACAATACTCAGAACCTCAGACCAGGCAATTGGAGAAACGGCTGGAAGGAGAAGACCAGCTCATTATCTGTTCCAGGCGCATTTGATTAATTGCCTGCAAATGATGGCGTCGAAGGAGGTGCTGGTGTGAAGATGTTGTTTATGAGGAAATTACGTTACAGTACCATGATTTGAACTATTTTTCCATATATTTTGAATTTAGTAGTACAGCTTTCCGAGACAGACATTTTTAATGGTGAGGATATTGTAAGGGTGTAATTTACTATCTCCGAATGAACATGTAAGTCTTTTCCATACAGGGATCCCTAATAATAATAGTTGCCTGCCTTATTTTGCTGCTGCAGCTGGCTGTGTTTATGTGACAGGCTAACACCATGTAAGTCCATCATTATCACTCCTAGTCTGACTGTTCTGCAAATTCCTAGTCTGACTATCACTCTCAGTCACTCCTATCTGACTGTTATTTTTTCGTGTTTTTGTAATTACCCTTCTTTGCGTTGAAGGCCGTACAACATGATATGAGAAATAATTCTTGTTGCATGGGGGAAATGGATTTGCTGCGGCTGAAATTCAGGATGTTCTCTCACACTACAAATAATCTGGGTCTTATGGTTAAAAGTAGCCTTGTTTAAGAGATGAAAGACCCCATGGATTCCAGAGGAGGTAAACTGGAGAGTGAGGAAGACTGGCTTCAATTAGCCATCCCATGAAAGCTTACAGCCATACTGCTTTGGATGTGCATGGTCTCATTTCATCTCAGAACCTAAATGGAGTTTTCCCAATTAGTGTTTGGGAGCAGTATGTGGCTCAGCAAGTTAAGAGGAGGGTCAGATCTCACAGTCGGCGGAGTGATGTCACCAATGGGCCCTTGAGTGAGGCCTTTAACCTCATTTGCTCCAGACACTGTCTGACTCTGCTCTATCAATTGGACGTTGCTTTGGAATAAAGCATCTGTTAAACAAATAAGTGAAGATGTAAAAGAAATTCTCTTCATCTTCACTGACCTTTTTATCTATTTCAGCCCAAAAGAGGGGATGTTTCAGTTTCACTCAGCTCCTAGCTGCCATGAATAGTTCAGAAAACAATTGTACTCAGCCCGTGTGGTTACTTTGACTGTTTCAGGGTCAGTTCCCTTGTCTTGTTCTCTCTTGATTGTCCCCATTCATGTGGGTAGTGGCAGCTTAATCGTCAGGGAAGCGTGCTTGTAATTGAAATATTGCAGGTTAGAATCTCCAACCAACAAGGCACCCCTGAGGTACCCTGAGCAAGGTACCACCCCCAAGCCCTGCTCCCCAGGCGCTGAATTAGCTGCCCCCTGCTATGTCACATATGGCTTGAATGCAGAGGACACATTTTGTTGTTGTGCTGTGTCAGCAATGACAACTGATCACTAAACTCAATTCTTTTGGCCAACAGGTGTCGCTAGTCATCTTGTTCCCTTCTCTGTCTTGTATCCCCTTAGTTCCTAGTGTGTTTGCCTACTCCCCAGGCTTCTGTGAGGCTTAATGGGCTTAGTCGGCCACCATTCCTGACTTCCCTTTTTGACTGTGAGTTTGAGGCCAGACTCATCCAGTTGTTATTCAATATTTCTTGGTTGTGTGTTCTCTTGGTTTAACACATGTTCACATGATTAGACATTTCAGTTAATTCCTTTTTTGCTCCCTGTTCCTTGTCTGTTCAGTTTTCCTTGTTTTAGTTTCCCCTAGTGTTTGTACCTTTTGTGTATCTGTTTATTGACCTCACCTGCATTGTGGCTGTTTGCCCTGTTTTGCGATGTTCAGTTGTTAAATTGCAGTTGTTACTGTGTGTATGTTCCTGTGTTATTTGTGCTTTATCCTTGCTTGGTTCCCACATGTCTTCCTAGTTTTAGTGCTTCCCTTGTGATCAGAATCTTGGCCAATAAACCTGATTGTGATTAGTTTCCCTTGTGATTAGTTTCCCATGTGATTAGTTTCCCTTGTAATTAGTAGTAGTTGTTTTGAAACCTCATGATTCCTTTACGTTCTGCTTCTCCATTTCTCCTGTTTGTTAATAAATCCCTTTTTCCCTTTTGCTGAGAGTGTGGATCCTCCCTCCTTCATGATGCCCCACTGTAACAGACGGAATTCCCAGTCTATTTCCACAATCATGCATCACCCTGTAAGATTTAAGAAGCTTGAACCTTGAAGGAATGAGGAGCACCAGAACTGCTTATTCTCATCCCGGAGCATCTCGGAACTTCCCTGAAACAAATAGGTCAGCCTCTGTGGTGCTTCCCAGAGGATGTCGGTTTGGAAGGATAGAGAGTGTGCAGTTCTCTTTCATAACTACATAACCAGGAATAAATTTCACCATTGCTACACATAAAAAATAAACAGCAGAAAAGATTTAAGACCCAATTAAGTTTTAATCATGCCTGTGTGGAGAATGTTCTCCAGGCCATTAGCAAGATGAGTCAAAGCATTGAGAACATAACATCTACATGCAGGATATGCTTTAGCTGCTTATGTAATGCCCCCTTTGGCATGTGTTCAGGGATAGCTCATCTCCTACAAGCAGCCCAAGGAAAGTTTTTCAATTGAAGATTGTTATAAATATAAGACTAAGATGGGTTCATACGACAAGTGGGATTAGAGCAACCAAACACAGAGGTGGATGCTGGTGTCTAGGTGACGTATTGCCACTCGTCCACTTGAGGAGTGTGGAATAGAGTCTGTAAGCAGATGTGTTTGGGCTAAACAATCGGTAATGACACACAGGCATTTCAGGTGCAATCAGTTTTGGGCCTCCAGTCCAGTGCCCCCTATAGCAGTGTTTCCCAATGGTTTTTGTTAAAATTAGCAAAAAGGTGGAATGTCCGGCAGGGAGGAAGCAAATACATGGACTGATTGTGGGTCCCCGAGGACGGGATTTGGAAACCCAGTGTGTAGATGAACGGAAACCGAAGGCCATACCTGTGACTTCTAAAGACACAGACAAGTGTGACACTGCCTGTCTACATAAGCATGAAACCTGCAAGTGGCCCGAAAAATAAACAGGGCGAAACTTGTCAGGACTTCAGTTTGACCTGTGAAATTAAAATCCAGTTGGGCAAACATGGCATTGATTTTGCAAGACCAGGGACACACCGTTGTCTTTCGGGGGTTCTGGAATTTGAAGCAACATCCCCAATATGGTAACAGTTCCAATTTAACAGAACAGCAAACTGGAATCCAGTAAATTCATATCGGTCACAGTGGACAATAGTCATCCTTTGACTGACAGACGTTTTCTCCTGTTTGAAAAGGTGACACATACCTGCATTAGAAGGTTGTTTTCTTGGCAGTGATGAACCACAGTTATCGGACTCTGGAGAAGTAGACCAAACCTGTGTGGGCACTGACTCACCCGGGTCGCCCCCACGAGTCTCATTGTGCTGTTTCATTGAGTCACACCGCACACACCCGCCCTGCTTGTCCGAATGATGAATCCAGATACTCCTGAGTTAGGGGATTAGGGTCAGGTCCCCACATTGCTCCTTACTAGTAACCAAAATTAACCAAGGGGAGTCTAAATTAACTCTGTGACTCAGTACTGGATTCCCAGTATAGAAACTAGTTTCAACAGGTATAAATTAATGCTTATAATCTTATTGTGCTATAAAAATATAACATCACTTCAGAGCTATGGTAACCTTTTCTGCGATAACCGCACGGTATAATGATGTGTCATATAGCATTTCTCTGCCTGTCTTGGATATAAAACACCATGCAATCTTTAATGACAAAATAGCTTTCCACTCCAGGAAACTATGGTGCCTGTTGATTGGGTAATTTTCAAATAAGGTTAAATAGCATCCCTGAGACTTAAATCACCATCTCTTAGGATAAGGCAGTGTGGTGGCCCAGTGATAATACTGTCTCCTCATATGTCCAGGGTTGTGGGTTTGTGTGACTTCATGTTTTTTTTGTTGCTTATTTCCCACAAAATAAGTAATCTTTTTCTGGTACATTGGTCTTATAAATAAACTTAGAGAACAATTGGCAAAGCCATAATTGGCAAGTCTTTTGGGTGCTCTGCATGCATGATGCTAGACACTTGCATTTGTGGATCACAGTTCCCTGGTCTTCTGTTTTTCTGATTGTCTAGAGTGCATCCAGGAGACCTCACATGCAACCTTAATCAGTGCTCCCCAGTTGCTGATTGGCCGGCTTTCTCACGAGATCAGCCGTCAGTTACACAGTCATTTTCATGTCTCTGACCCACAGGTTCACAGGTTACCTGTGTTTATGCACGACTAACATCTCAGCCAGTTTATACTCAGCCTTATAGGTATTTTTGTCTCATCTGGCTCAGGGTCACCATGAGTCCTGGCTTACAAAAACTTACTAAAAAGTTGTGGAGAACAAAACTGAAGACGTCTTTTAAGCAGTCTTACCTGTTTCCACTTGTTTGTTCGTTTTGTGGATTCTTTGTGTGTTTAGATTAAGAAAATAGACAAAATTTGGGCACACTGATTTTGAGACCATCCAGATTGCTTTTATTTCTTCACTCGAAAACAAACAAATCCTAAGGAAATAAGGCCCAAACGCCTTTCCTTCCTGTGTGGCAGCAGAAGCTCTCACCACAACACCCCGACCATCCATGTTTCCTGGAGCCTAAACATGCCTATTTAGGGTACAGATCATCATGCTGCAGGACACCAGTGGCATTAATGCCACCACTGATCCTTCACAATATGTTTAAAGGACAACAAAAACAATGGAAAAGACCCAATTTCTTATCACTGACATGCAGAACATGCATGTCCATGCATCCACCCGCTTTGTCTGACTGGGAGATGCAAATGGCTCTAATACATACAACTAATAATTCTCCAGTGGTCCAAAATGCTTTACAATGTAAGAATATTACGAAATGTAAGAAATTTCAACAAACCCGTATAAAAACTAACGCGGAGACCTTGCAGGTCAGCATGCTCATACTGTACGTAAAACTATCCGTTGACTGCAGCTCGTTACATTAATTGTTCAATTGCTTGTTTTCTCGATACAAACTGTCTCTAAGGATACAAACAGTCTTTCACAATACAATTGGTCAGAGATGCAAGCTTCAGTGACCGTACATGCAAAAAGGACGTTAAGAAGAGCTGAGACATGCCGTTTCTTTGAGGGCGATGCTGAGCCGTTGTGCTCCTGGCCTAAGGGCCAAACGTCCTGGAAGACTCATACTCCGACATGCACTTGGGCTTGATCCCCTTGCTGTTGTAGTAGTCAACCACCTGGTTCGGGACCTCTGCCAGGACGGTTTTCGCCAAGGCCGCAGGCGAGGCCTGTGGAAAGGAGACATTTAGCTGATGGCAGCAAAACCCACAGGTGCACTAGCGGGAAATGAGCCTGTAGCCCAAAGCCCACAGGTGCAGCTCCAGGAAATGAGCCTGTAGCCCAAAGCCCACAGGTGCAGCTCCAGGAAATGAGCCTGTAGCCCAAAGCCCACAGGTACAGCTGCAGGAAATGAGCCTGTAGCCCAAAGCCCACAGGTACAGCAGCAGGAAATGAGCCTGTAGCCCAAAGCCCACAGGTACAGCAGCAGGAAATGAGCCTGTAGCCCAAAGTCAATCTCATTCCTTAGCTGCTACACAACGTACTAAGTGCTCTACAACTGCCTTAGTGTAATGAGGAGCCACTTCCACCACCGCTATGTAGCCCCCACCTTTATGATGGCAGCCAAGCAGTCAAGAAAATGCGGAAAGACTCATTGACTAATAGGCAACAGTGGGCAGGATTCTGCTGATCTGCTAACTGCTATTTAGTGAGGCTAACGTTATTGTCAGCAGACCAATTAGCTTCTGCTAAATTTAGTTCCGCTAACTGTAAATCCACTAGCAAAATTAATTAAGTTTTATAGTAAAAAAAAAAAATTATACATATTTGTTCCTGTATGTTTTGAATGTGTCTGCCACAGTCTATCTGGCAATCTGTTGACTGACAGCTTGTCAACACAAGATGTGATTGGTCGATTTTAAGGTAAAATTTAAGGTAGTCTGACAAGTAATGAAGTGAATGAATATAAAGTCTATTTAAACTGAGGAACCCTGGGCTAAGCAGAGAACAGGGTGTCTGTATGATGAAGTTGGATGCCTTGCTTAGCCGGATAACTAGTCGGATTTAAGCTACCATAGTTTATGGTTATGCATCTGTCCCAAATCCTTTAGCTCCGTAGGTGTGAATTTAAAGTTTTCAGAGCATAGATCCAGCTCTTCCGCACTTGAGCTCGTATTCATTAGTGAACCCATTGTGCTCCCAGCACAACAACCGAATCCTCCATTCCAAAGCTGAACCCTGCTGGCAGTAAAGGGGCAAAAAGTAAGGAGTTACGGTAAAACTTTACAGGTGTATCCAGGGAGGGAAATCTTGATTCTGTACTCTTCTGATTTACTCCATTGGCTAAATAAATTCTTCAGATGTAGATTTGAGCAAATATCTCAGAAACAGCTGTTAGGTAAACGACCAAATATTATTGTTTCTTCATACATAACGAGAAGGCACAGGCATCAGTGAACACTACAAAACTCCTTGTTCTCACTAAGATGTAGCTGGGGCATATAACCTCACCTCGCTGAGGACTCCATATTCCTATGTTTTCCTAAAACACTGACCTGTTTTGTCACTGAAGTCCTATGGCATGCTAACGTAATCCTTTACTCTAAGGTATAGCTTTTGTTGTGCACATACCTCTGAGGTACATATTATGTTAGATGAATGACTCCAGAATGCTTAGACAATGATACTGCATTTTACGTGAAACACCTTCATTTTAAATGCTTGGAAATGACCTATCTGAGAGTCATAAGGTTTGGACAACGGGCAGATCTGCACCCTGAGGACATAGAGGGCTAACTTAGATAGAGTCAGACCAATTGATTACCTCTGAAATATCCCCTTCCTTGCTGATGTTAGGCCCCAGGCTCAGAAGGGCCCGGAGAAGCCAGTGCTGCCTTAGGGAGAGCATTCAGTATCTGGATAAATCAGGTCCAGTTCTGTGTGTGTCAGGAATATTGATTGTGGGGAGAAGGGATGGCCACCTAGTCAGAACAGCAATGTTTTAAAATATTTTATAAAGGACAGCATGGGCGTTGTTATGGTTATGGTCCATGTGGCTGCAGTGTGTCGCCGTGGTTATTGACAATATTTCTTCAGGGTGTCTCCATGGTTGAGAACAGTGAGACTGCAGGTTTTGGGCTCCAATTCAGTCTTGGGACTCCACACAAGGCTGCAAGCTGATACAAGTATGTGGATCAGGTCCAGTCACACGTGTGTGTGTGAGTGTGTGGGACAGTCATAAAGGCTGATGTGAAGGAACCTCACAGGATTGTCATCAGCCTTCTTTCTCTCATTTCTTCCTCTCCCTCTTCCTCTATCATCACTCTCTTTTCTATTCCATTCCTCCTTTTCCATGTAACCTCTTGTCTTCTGTGCCCATCTACTGCCTGCCTTGACGTCTCATTCGATTTTGCTTCCGTGTCCCCTCTACAGGAATACTTTCTCCTCCATCTCCATTTCCCTCTCCCCAAAGATGAGGTGCCGCGAGCTCATTAGCACTTAATGTCTCCCTGACTGAAGAATCCCCCAAACTCTACTTCACAGGACACACAGAAAGCGCTATCATTGCATCTACAGGCTCATCTTCACCACCGCTGGATGCTAATTGTCTATCTGTTGCTTCCTCTGTGCCAGTCTGGTTTCATCTGTTGTCTGTCATTTTTCCATTTCCATATCCGAGAAACGAGAAACGCATATTCAACAAATTCAATCAGGCTGCCTCTCCTGTGAGAGTTTTTTTCATTAAGGGAAAACAGCCTCTCGTCTCATTTGGAGAAGGATGGAAGACTGTGTCTGAAATTCTGCATTTTATGCTGAAAAGTGGCTGCAGAACACTTTGTCTTGTCTCCTTTCATCTATGTGGGAAATCAACGGGACGCAGTCGCTTCCCAAATGTTAAACTAACTACCGTGTCGACTGCGCGTACGAGAGCCTGTGGGGGGGCTGGCACCCTCTTTTGACAATCGTTTAAAGGGAATGTGTTTTTTTAAAAACCCACGCAGCTTCTGTCCATTCAGAAAGTCATCATTGTCCTCTTCGACTGCAGAGAAATTAGGACGCAGTTTGCATGCATCAGTAAGTCTCATAATTAAAATATAAAACAGACAATTGTACAACTCCAGCAGGACAATAGCTTCCTGCATTAGTTCATGCGATGTCTGAAATCGTCTGCCGACACACCTGAATGAGGCTGCCTCTTGCCTCCAACCGTCTTTTACCTCAGAGGAGGGTGGGATTGCTGGAGTGTGACCATCAAGGCTTGGTGAGCTGCCAAACTGCGTCAGGGTGCGTGTGAGCATGGGTCTGCATTGCCTTGCGTGTGTGGATGCGTATGTGTGTGTGTGCATGCAGAGTGCTTCAGTGATGGAAAATGAGTCTTACGTGTGCCATCTCCATCCACACTGCCTCATTATTTCCAATCCTGCGCTCCCTGTTGTCCCCGTGGGCTTTTGGCACCAAATTCCCTCCCGTAATCATGTTTCGAAAACAGATTCAGAATCCTTCAGGTTAAGGAAAGAAGCATTTAACAGAGCATGGGCACCGCAGGACGGTGGGCCAAGTCCTGGGGGAAATAATGTCCCCAGGAATCTCAGAAATCCCTCAAAGGGAACACATATCACTGCATTACAAAACACACCACAGCGAAGACATTTTTACATGAGCAGAATCCTGCTGTAAAAGTTCATGCAGCTGACTGAGTACATAATAATGTCAAAGTATCCAAAAGTACTGGAAAGTACTGATCTGAAGCTTCACATGCACAGTTACAAGTCAAACAGGCTGTCCATCACCAGATTCATCGTGTGGTGAAATGAGGAGGTGACAGACACGGCGGCGAAGAGACACCCACGTGCTTGAGGTTGCGGAAGGGCACGAACTGCACGATGTCCCTGAGCACGGGCTCCCCCTTGGGCGAGCGCAGGATGCCGTCGTCCCCATCCAGCATCTGCATGTCGCTGAAGTCGGCGTTGCCCACGCCCACGATGATGACAGACATGGGCAGGTGGGAGGCGTGCACGATGGCCTCCCGCGTGTCCGCCATGTCAGTGATGACGCCGTCCGTCAGGATCAGCAGGATGAAGTATTGCTGCCGGGGGAAGAGGAGGAGGCAGTGCAGAGCGGGATTGGAAGAGATGGGCCAGCGATGAAGGGAGGAGAATTAATGGGTGGCCCATGGGCTAGCTAAGGAGCCAGGAGTGTGCAGGAAGCCGCCCGGACTTTAGCAGCGTTTATCTAAAGATAGATACATTGACTCTCTCGGGCCTCCCAACAACGTACAAACCAGTTAACCTAAAACCAGTCAATCCCATTCAGACAAACCCCCACACCAACCAATCACAGTCAAACACTTTCCCATTCCAACACATCTGAAAAGCCCAGTCAAATTCAAACAAATCCCTAATCCCACATCTGACTATACACATGATATTGAATCGATACGGAAACCATCTTGACTCCAGAAGTTTCTTCTCACCGCTTGTGTAGGGCATGAATAATATATATAGTTATCGTAAGTAATGATGAATGAATTCATGAAAACTGATGCCTACACAGTACCATTAGTACTGTCTTCCAATACACAGTGATTTGTATAACTAAATTATAAACAGAAAAAACAAATATTATCCATGCAGAGAGGAAACCAACTGACCCTCTATCTTACCAGCCAACCCGACACCCAGTCCCTGGGCAGGTGGGTCTCTCTCATCACAAAGTGAAAAAGAAACTCAGATCAGGTGAAAATGACTGTCAAAATCCGTCCCCATCAATGTTGTCATGTTGTGTCCCCACAGAGACAGGCTCCCAGCCACCCTGCTCGGTGCTTAGAAGATGAATGGATGATGGACCACATTAAGGTTATTATGAGCTAATTCCTTTACTTCTGTGGCTTATTGGTCACTCTAAATTAGCTGTAGGCAGCTCTGAGTACATGTCATGCCAATTCATCACTGTGATAACGAAGGAGAACGAGAGACAGACCTTCATTGTGTCAGCCTCACTGGGATAATGTCATCAATAATGATGTGTCCATTCCCACAGGGCAACTTCCTCTACTCACCTTTAGCAAACACATGTTCAGGCAAGGCTAAGACTTGGGTTCCGCAATACGGGTCAATGTGAGCAGCACTGACATGGAGGAGGGTGTAGCTAAGGGGAGGGACAGCTCTCTCACCATGGCCTCCTTGGTGTGCATCTCCTGGGAGGCGGAGTGGGCCACTTTCTGTATGATGGGGGCGATGTTGGTGGGGCCATAGAGCTGGATCTTGGGAAGGCAGCTCTGGTATGCCTCGACGACCCCCTGGATTCCTGCACGCAATGAAATGGGAGCGTTCCGTCAACACATCACAGTCTGCAAGACTAAATGCTTCGTAAGTTCACTATTCCAGGTACAGTTTAATAACCATGTTCATGTTTCTACACATGTGCAATCAGACAACGCAAACTCTATTATTTTAATGGGAATTTAAAGGACTTGAAACTGCCAGATGGCCTCTTGCTGCTCAAACCACAAAAGTGCAGCTTCTACTGTGACTTCATTAAATCTGCATGTTTCATACTGACTGCTTCTGCTTCTGAAAACCATCACAAGACTACTGTTTGTCACCATAGTGCAACCTCATTTCCAAACAAGTTGGGACGTTGGGTAAAATGCAAATAAAAACAGAATGCAATGACTTACAAATCATATAACCCCTTATTTAATTGCAAGTAGAACAAAGACAACATATCAATGTTGTAAATGTCACTCCCTGCCCAGCACGTGCACTTGACCCTCCATCTCCTCCTAGCATGGCCCTAACAAGCCACGCCCATTACTCATTGTCTTACCTCTCCTTACCCTCATGTAAATCACTCCCAGCTTCCTCTCATTAGCTCCTTCATTATCCCCAGTCCAGTCATTGACATCAAACCCTCCTGTTGTCCGTTTCCTTCCCGGTTGTCAATCCTCACATATTTGATCCCTCGCTGTCCAGTTTGTTTCCAGATTCTGTTCATTTAAGTTCAATACATTTTGTTTCACCTCAATGCATGCCATCAAGTCCTTTATCTCTCACGTCATGAAAAAATGAGAAACGCTATTGTTTTATGACAAATATATGCTCAATTTGAATTGATGCCAGCAACAGAGTTAAAAAGAGACAGGGGCATGTTTACCATTGTGTTGCATCACCTCTTCTTTTAACAACACTATAAATGTTTGGGAACTGAGGAGACCAGTTGCCGTGAAATGTTGTCCCATTAGTGCCTGATATAGGACTTCAACTGCTTTTGGCAGCAAATGTTGCTCCAAAACCTGTATATATCGTTCGGCATTAATGGTGCCTTCCCAGATGTGCAAGCGACCCAAGCCACGGGCACTAATGCACCTCCATACCATCACGGATGTTGGTCTTTTAACTGTCCACTCATAACAAGCTGGGAGATAGCAAGCTCTCCTCATTAGCCTGGAGGACGTGGTGTCCATGATTTCCGATTTGTTAGACCGCAGGACCGTTTTCCAATTGCGTCAGTCCATCATAAATGGAGATAACCTCATTGGACGATCACTCATTTTCCATAGTGGATGACGAGAGATTTCATCAGCTCATTCACCACGTATAAGAGGTCAGAAAGTACTGACCTGTGACATGTTAACACTTCATTATTAAGTTTGGAGAGCAGATCAATCTTTCATTTTCCACACAATACAAAATGTTGCGACGTCATCTCGCTAATCTGGGGCGGCAAACTTGGCATGCTACACAGACAGGCGACTCACTGGCCTTGTTCTAATGAACATTCAGCATGAGATCAAATCTGACAGCCAGTAAGTGCTACAGGAATCTGATGCAACCAGGACTTAGAGAATCAGCTTCAGATAGGCAGGCAAGAATGTAATTCGTTAATAGATGGGAAGGTGCTGATTTTTTATTTATATATATATATATATATATATATATATATCCATCCATCCATTTTCCAAGCCGCTTATCCTACTGGGTCGCGGGGGGTCCGGAGCCTATCCCGGA
>JAODLC010001690.1:0-30125 GCA_026781145.1 Hippopotamyrus pictus | reverse complement strand
CGCTCATGTAGTAGTTAGTGCTTCCGATGGTCATTTTTAAAACTTGCTAATCAAATTTCAAAACTGCTAATCAAATTTCAACTTTTGAAAATTTTGATTAGCAAAACTGCTAATCAAGTTGAAAATCTTATTTGGAACCCTGTAGTAGTTCTAAAAAAGGGTTCCACAACAGCTTCTGAGGAATTGCAAAATTTAGCAAGTTTTAAATGAGTGTTCCTTTTCAAGATTTTCTAGTGTATGTAAAATTTTAAATATATAATTTAATTCTGTAATAAGAACCCTGTGAAATATAATTACCATTCTTGGGGTACTTCCACCTTGCTGCAAACCCTTTGAGAAACCTGACCGTATGCTGGGACTGTGAAGTGGCTTTGTGAACTTAGGTACATCTCAGAAAACCAGGCGGACTATGGGGAAGCAGTTCTCCATGTGCAGTCCCACATGACATACTGTAGATCACATTAGCCATGGCCCATTGTTTACTAGGACAGACAGAAGGGCCCAACACACACACAGGCCCCATTAGGGCTGGTGTTCCCATCCTGGTATTGTGTATAAGGGCCCCCAGGGGGCAGTGCCCAATATTACAACTTATAAGTTAATCAGTTTCAACAATATGCCCCACACCTTGGTGAGAAGTAGCAGCTGGACAGAAGGTTGTATAGCAAGAAACACACCAGGAATCCCATTTTTAATTTTTTGATTCAATATGATTCAAATTGATTGAGTTAGCCAAGGGGTACCTAAGTTAGGATAAATGTCAGTTTAGCAGGTGGAATTGGAGCAGCAGGCAGGTGGGCCAGATTCAATGCAGACCCCAGTACACATTCATAAATGCTGAGCCTCACCTTTCACCCTGTCGTTCTTGTAGAGGGGAATTTCTCCTTCTGCTTGGGGCTGGTAGGACTTGACCACCACAAAGTGCCTGCCAGGCACAGCACTATACAGTTTGCGCTTTGGGCCCTGGTGCTCCGGAGCAGGGTGGCCATCCCGGCTGGAGCTGGGGCTACGGGAAAAAGCAGAGGGGGCCACGGTGAGGAGAGCTGGCTGACCACCTACAGTCTGCATCAGAGTGGCCTCATCTCAACTCCCCCTTGAGCGGTAAACACATCACTACACCATTGCAATAATCATGTTTTTTTCTGATACACAAATTATTTCATTGTTTTTAAAAGTCTTATGGATTTGTGCTCCTGCTGTCAACCTAATTTTACCATAGGGGATCCATAAAGTATATTCTGTACCATTTTATTGAAACTATTTCACATAAAAATAGCAGTAAGCACAGGAAACAGGGTCAAATGAAAGAATATGTGCAGAACTGTGACGCTGACGTCTTCATCAATAAGGGAGCATTCAGTATGACACAAACTACTTAAAATAGCCACATATAAACGAAAGATCTCACGCACCACAGAGCATCAGCATACACATGTAAGATTGAACATTACTAATGTATACACTAATGGGAGTCCATGCAAGTCCATGCAAGAAATTATTCAAGATACAACACATCAATCTATATTTCACAGCAAATTAATTTTAACATGACAATACAGAATGATTGCACTGTTACCATTAAATTATTGTTCAATTGTGTCTGGAAGAACTATTATCAGCCTCTGTGCATCTACGACAAGCTTCTGTGTGTATTGCTGGCTTTGGTAGGCTTACCAGACTCAAATATTTAAGATGTAAAATGACGTGTGGGTTCCCTCTAGTGGACAAAAGAACCAATATTTATGACCTACTTCAGGAGAGGTCACATCTGGCCTCTCTACCTTCAAATGAATTTCATTTTAGTTAAAAAAGATTTTTGGAATAGCCCAAATCCAAAAATCATTTTGTCTATATGTCTTACTCTTGGATTAATCAATTTCTGCCCAATACAAATAATACATATCTTAGCATCTCTATAGGGAAAGAAATTTGGGAAAGGGAAAGAAATTTGAAGTGGTTCATGTGCAATATTACTACCCCTTAAAACTGACTCGTGTTCATCTTCCTAATCGCTCAGATTAATTTTAATACGCACGGAATACAGATTGAAAATATCAGATCTGTACAATACATCAGTTTGCTAACATTAACGTTTAACTGTAATCACACATGCAACTTTTCACTATAAGAATACCAGTGGAAAAACAACCTCTCTCAGTAAAAAGAAAAATAAGGAGATAATTACATTACTAAAAATTTTTGAGTGGGGTTCTGTACTTGCAGCTTTCAAGTGATCTCATCTCAAATAACTGGTGTACCTGAAGTACAATAGAGTGTTTTTCATTTGAAAAGTAGTTTTGACATATAACAGAGCAAACTATCTAAAAATAAAAAACAATCAAAAGTCAAGATAATTCTCTCGTCAGTTTGTCTTTTGCTACACTCTTAAGATCCCTTGTTCAGATACAGAGTGAGCCATGTTGCGTAAGTGCAGAAGGCTGCGTAAGTGCAGAAGCCACTTTCCTACATAGTGAGGGGACTGGGTGAGCTGCAAGTAGGCCACAGGAAGATGAGCTGAAGGTTAAACCAAGCTGGATATAGAGCCTAATTCACTGTGCCTGCAGAACTGATAAGACTCCATTTGGGATGCAGTCTAATTAAAACAACATATGAGCACATTCATTAGCTCTTCCAAATAGCAAACTGTCTGTTTCATTTTAATGACCGTTTTCCAAAAAAAAAAAATAAATAATAATAATAATAATCAGTGACAGTATCATTGCATGTCTGTGTTGTTTACTGGACTTTGACAACTGAGCAATGAAGAGGAAAGAAACTTATTGTAGCAACAATAGTACTAGCAGTAGTAATAATGAAAACATGTAGTCTATGAGACCACAAACAAGGTCATTTAACATTTGCCTTACTAGACAGACTGATCATAGACAAGCAGCATGCCACGGAATGAACATGACCTGAACAACCTTGTATGCCAGCACACAGCTGTGAGGCAGGACAACAACCTCCTGGTACATGGAGCAAACCACAGCCCACCCCTAGCCTCCCACACAAACTGACATAGTCAGAAACAGGATCTCTCATCCGTACCTGGAGCATTTACCAAGGCCAGCACAGTGCAGCCTGGCAGCAACAAGAGCAACACAGCAACATCAGACGTGGCCCTACCACGGCACCATCCATCCTCACCGGTGAGCAGTACATTTACTTATTTAGCAGATGCTTTTTGTCCAAAGCAAAGCACAACTGAGGATCAACTATGAGCAATTGGGGTTAAGTGCCTTGCTCAAGGGCCAACAGTGATATGCTGACTCTGCGGGCCACAGGATATCAACTCACCTTCTGGACATGGGCACAGATCCCTAACCTGCGGAGCTATACACCAGCCCAGTAATACATGGCTCCACTGCTCTGGATCTTTTTCTTACCCACAGTAACATTGCACTGTTGTCATCAACACTCTTCAACAAGGCCAGGACTTGACCCAAAAGGTACTAGCCTATGATAGCAGTATTCCAGTGGGAGCCACATGGTGGGACTGGTATTGAAAGCATCAATAATGAGGTGCCAACGCAATGGCAGTAATTACCTAAGGTGTATCCTCCTCAAATGAGCTGTATATGGAACCATCACACTAACATGTATTTTATAGACATGCAATATGGAGGGCAAGAGATAGAGAGATCAACTTAGTCAGTACATATTTATCTGCATTTACTCAATCTGGAGAGAGACAAAACTCCCACTTGCTCATTTTGTCTTAAAGTAAACTACAGACATAAAATGACAAAAACAGCTGTACTCAGGGTTTAAATACCTTATGTCCAAATCGTACCTTGCCAGAGCATAGCTCCGCTCCTTCAATGTTAACATTTTTCTCTTAACGTCCCAAAATTTAGTAAAAGATTCAAAGTGAGCAGTGTAATACAAGTTTAGTTTTGCACAAAAAAAGTTTTTTTTTTCCCTTTTTGCTTAAGTGTTCATTTTCATTTTAGTAGCTCTGACCAAACACTCATTTCTCAAGTGGATGAGATATTCCTATATGAAGCCCTGATTTCTGTCCGGTGTTTTTGTGTTTTGATTTACTGTGTTTACCTTACTGCTGCCGAAACATCACTTGCTAGCTAGACTCTGCTACAGGCACAACGTATTTAAGTGGCAATCCACTTAATACCTTGATATTAATGCATTTTCACAGGGACATTACGAACGAATAAGCAAGAATGATACTTGTAGTGATTAGGCATTTTCATGCTTTTTTAAGTTTCATTTATAGTCACCCCTTCACATTTGAGCAGGTTAGGGGTGGAAGATCCCTGCAAATCTGAAAATTCATGAATAACCTCCTAACCTGAAACCATAACAGTCTATCAATATGACCGATAACATAAAAAGTCCATTTATTACCAATTTCTAAACAAACTTTCAAAACTTTCTAGACTTTCTGCCACAAAGCATATCTAACAATTTTTATGTTACAGTCATCACAACCTTTTTCCTCTTAGAAACACTATCAGAAGCTCTGGGAGCACTATGTTTTGGACCCATTATTTAAAATGCAAAATAAATGTGACTGATAAGTGTAAAAGTTACTGCAAGGAACGAGAGACTCCATGGTCACAAAGACAGCTACCATGCAAGTCAGGCTGGTTTCCGAGACAAAGATCTGCAGCTTACCCAAGCCAAGATGTGTAGATGAGTGTTTTTTAATTAAACCAAAAATAACTTTTACTATTAAAAATACAATAAGATATTGAATAACATTAATATATATCATTTTATGCGATCCGAATCATTCACAGTATTGTTTATAATTCTGGCTTATGCGTTTTCTGTGAGTTTCTGTGAACTTTTGGCAAGTACCAAAGATTTTATTGTTCACGGCCAACTCGCGAATAACCAAAACTGCGAATGTCAAATTCACAAATCTGCAGGGACGACTGAACATGTTATTTTTTTTTTTTTAAATCAAGTATTATTTAACCATACGATACGTACGCATATGTAATAAAAATAACTTTATCACATTTTCCAATTTATTTCGTATTGATTTGCACAACATGCTAACAAATGAACACACCGCATCTTTATGATAATACTGTGACACCCCCCCCACCCCGCCCGCCTTACTGGGCTCTCTCTCCTCTCTGATTCTGATTTAACCCCAGCTACACTGATTTATTTATGCAACAAACAATTCATAAAGATTATACAGATACTCTGTGCAACAAAGACTGACTCTACTACATATAATACAGAATTACATACTGACCAAAATGTCACAGATGTGATTAGTTAGGTTACGTATTGCATGAGCTATCAGTAAAAATGGCATGTGCAGAAACGTACAGCACTTCAAGGCATAGCCTCAACCCTGGGCCCACTTATGTGATCGCTCTGTATGTCAGACCACAGTTACTGTAGCCAAAACACACTGGGGTCCGGAGCCACGAGGCAGCCCAGTTTGACTCACTGGCAGTCAGTGTTGTCCCCGCAACAGTTCCCCTCCTCCCTAGGGCCAAGTGGGACGCGTTTCCATAGCATGCAGTGTGGCGCAACAGAAAGTGGGGCAGAGCTCCATAAAGCCGGGCAAGGAGCACAGTCTCTGGACACTTGTGGCCCCGAGTGCCGGTATCAAAGCGCTGAAGGTCAAAGCCAAAGGCAGCTTCTAGGGGGAATGAACTCTGACAGAGAACTGGGGCAGTGCAAAACCACCTCCTTCATAAGGTACTCTCATATCCCACATGAATTAGTCCCTCATTTTACAATATTAGCATGTGCATTGTAGTCACTGGGAAACCACCACCTAATGATCAACACAAATAAGAGACTGAACCCCACAAGCCACCAAGATAAAGATAAAGACCCGTCTGTGACCTGTCTTTGTGTCATTGGAGAGACTGAGCACTGCAATGAGAGAACTACAGAAAGGCATGAAGAAGATGCTGTGGACGGGAAGTGGGCTAGAAGATCAGCAAAATGAGTGCATAGCAAAGGAAGAAGAACCTGAGTGTTATACTTTACAGTGCCATTTGGGGTTTGAATAGAAAACGTTAGGAGGTCACAAAGCAGAAATGTGAGTGAAAAGCAAAGCAAGCAAGCAATGCATAATGTGTAACGTGAAAACAAACAGATCGAATGAGAATCTAACTTCCAAACAGACCTAAAAGAAAGCTCTTACTCTCCTTGCTCATTCGTAAACTTAAAGACTGTTACACAACATCTACAGCACATCTGTTTCTTTAGGAGAGAAGACAGTTGTTCTGTCTGAAATACAAAAGAAAAAAACCCCAAGACGCACATGTGGAATGAGGAAATTAGACAATGACTACGAACAATACCAACACACGGTCAGGGGTAATGTTGGAGGAATGTGCTGCTAATCAGCTCTGAGCTTGAATGCATCACCCAAAAATAAAGCAGTGGCTGAATCTGTAGAATCTGTCAAGAATTCATGCAAGAAGTCATTCGCCAACGTGAGGAAAAATGCAACCAATCGCAAAACTCCATTTGACTGTATATCTTAGTCAAATGCTTGCCCAAGTACTGTGACGAACTGTTGGGTGCAACATTATACTGTTGCACCCAACAGTCCGTCACGCAGAAAAAAAAGCACTGAGACACAGATGCTGTAGTTGCTGAATGGGGGGCGTCACACTCACCCACACATACTTCTGCTAACAGCTACATGCTGTGTGAGTCAGTATCATGTGGATTCTGTTTCTTAATGGCTTCAATAACCACCCAACGACAGGCATAGAATCCATGCTATTTACAGCACACTGCACTGGTAGCTGAATCAAAATCAACAACAGAAACATGCAATTATCAGATAAGGTCAGAAACGTAATAAAGGAGTATTTGCTGAAACAGCTGAAATGCCTCCCTGTGTGTGCGCCATTGTGGGATGTTACCTAATACACTATGGAATAAAGGCTGAAATTCACACCCCTGTGTGACCATAGCCATAGCAACCGCACCAATTTCCTGGGGAAAGTGTCCCACTTTAACAATGTGTTCTGGTGTCAGTTAAATTAGTTGGACTGGGACAGGGTGGGAAGTACTCACTAGCAGATCTTGACTGAGGAAGAGAAATCAAATGTGCATGCGTCCACGTGTGTGGGGACGATTTTCCAGGTCAAATAGTCTGTCTTTGTGGAGAAATGGCTGCCCTATTGAGCGATTTAATTTTGCACATGGAGATTGTACTGGCTCACATAAGAACCACCTCTCAGACCCCATTTCCCACATCTGTCCCAGAGGATTGGCAAATGCCACAGATGTGCTCACGTATGTGAGCAACTCACACACAGCCTCAGCTGCACGATCACACGCTTCGCAATCTGGGCCGCTAAGACGCTGTCATCACCTCCCAAGATGAACGTCTTCTGTTCCCAGACTTCAACTACAAACCTGTGTCCTTATCTATTCCCACAGCATGAGCCTTACACGACTTTTACACATTTGCCTATTTATATAGCTGCCTATTTATTAAAGGCATTTAGGTTAAGTGCCTTAGTCAAGGGTAAAAATGCAGCTACCAGCTGGAAACTCGTAAATTTTCCAGCAAAACTTTTTGACTCTTTTGACCACTATTTCCCAAACAATAAGTATTGTTTTTCCGTTTCTTCAACAGACACTCTTTGTAGTCAGAGGGTGCTATATCATAAGTAAACAGCAGGGAAATCCAAATTATCACTGGATGCTATGAACCTACGCCTACACTTGCATAATACTAGCCATTTTATTGCATGCCCAATGATGAGAAGTGGATCAGGACCTCAAAAGATTCTTCCTGTCCCTCATGAGGCCTTGGCTTTAGGAGATCTTCAAGCCAAATATGGTACAGGTCATGTTGGGAGGGCATGGAGGAGATTGCATAAAGGCATTTGCAGAAGGGAGGGAGATTAGGAAGCAAAAACAGAGCCCATGTTCTGGGCACCGGGCGATCAAACTGCATGCTCCTCAAACCTTGCTCACCTGATCTGCCGCTGTTGGGGCTGTCTCCGGACCTCCTCCCCCAGGCGGTTGAGGGAGGGCGATCGGCTGCGGGGTGCACGGGACCCCCTGCCCATTGTCTTCACTGTGCCATTGGGGTTGTTCTGCATCTGCTGGAGCAGTTGAGGCGAGAGGCTGCGGTGGGAAGAGGAGGCCGACAAGGCGGCGGCAACCGACGGCGACCAGTCCTGGGGCAGGTTGTTCACGTTCAGGTTGTTGTCACTGTTCGAGCGCAACAGCACACGTGGGGCAGCAAGCGTGCTCTGCGTACCGCGCCTCCGCTGGGAGTACGCCGGTGCCTCGCGGAAAGGCACTGGGGAACAGAGGGCGAGAAAGGGATGTCATGTTTCCGTCACATCTGCGCAAATCATATTAGCAGATAACCAATACAGAATCTTGCTCACTGAAGGCTAAATTTGAGACATAATGGCAGAAATAAGTGAGATGATTGGAGCAGCCACGATGCAGAAGGCTTCTGTGCTAGTCTGATGGTTGGCATCACAAACTTTGGCTCTGAGAGCTCAAGATCAAGAGTAATTTGTCATTCCTCATATTACAGATGAGTGCAAGAGAACGAAACAGTTCCTTTTGGCACTGCATTGTTATTTGATATACCAACAAAGAATAAAAATTAAGGGCATAATTAAAACAATAAATAAGAGGTAATAAAAATGATCATAAATGAAAACATAATAATAATAATAATAATAATAATAATAATAATAATAATAATAATAATAATAAAACAGAATAAAGAAACATACTGGTGTTTATGAGGTTATATGAATTTGTTGTGGTAATTGAAGGGTCATAGTAGTAACAAGTATAAACGAAGGTGCAGTTAATGCATGATACTAAAGTAGAACGGAATTACGCCGTGAGATAGCCTGTGAAGAAAAAAAATGAATTATTTGACCCAGCTGCTTCGCAACCCTGTTCCTTAAGGTGGGGGCTGGTCCTAGGATGTATACATAGGAAGATACCCCCAGTCCCTGTACTACTCACTGAATTAGTGGCCGGAATATGGCATTCACTGCCCATTAATGTCATTTCCACTTCTGCACACCTGGAGAAGCAAGAGTTGTGGTTTCCTACTCCCTTGGAAGCAGTGAGTGAGGGGCTATATCAGGCCTCTGGTACTGACTGAGGCAGGCAGAAGGTCATGGCAAATAGCAGAGCCCAATGATTCATCTCTTTGCATCATTAATTATGCATCTCTGTTTCTGTGAACGTGTAACTGAGACAACAAATGACTGGGAAGTCTCATGACAACACAAACATAAGCATGACTGCATCACTTTGGATGTGTCTTACGTAAGTATACAGCGTGATAATTCTTGGCCCAGACTCCATGGACTATGACTAGTAAACACAGCATTACTAGTTACGAGTATTTCGAGTAGCCAAGCTTTGCTGAGTTCTGTAGCAGTGCGTTCACAGCATCCAGGACACAGTCCTCTGAGCATCCACTTAGAACCCTCAATGTGCTGCTTACATCAAGGCTCACTGACCTCTCTTCTCATGCTCTGATTAGGAGATTATGCTGCATACAGAGTTAGGCTAAAAACCTGACCCAGGCCCACCCTTGGGCTTACTGCTTCATCAAAAAAGGAAGACATTTTAGAAGCAGCCAGGGCTCAACTGATTGAAAAAATATCTATCAGCTAATTTCCCAGAACACATCGATATAAATGGGTGGCATGGTGGTAAAGTGGGTAGCACTGTTGCCTCACACCTCCAGAGCTGGGTGTTCAAATCACACCTCCGTTGTGTATGTGTGGAGTTTGCATGTTCTCCGCATGTTGAGTGGATTTCCTCTGGGTACTGCAGTATCTTTCCACATTTAATCCAATCCAAAGACATACAGCTAGGTTCACTCCCTAGTGTGTGTGTGTGTGTGCATGCTTATGTATATGAGAGATGGACTGGCATTCCATCCAGGCTATACCTCAGTCTTGTGCTCTATATTGTCTAGGACAGACTCCAGGCCTCCCTGAGATACTTACCTGGATAAGCAAATTGAGGATGGATAGATGGAGGAACAGATATCTATATAATGCGTGAAATGGTAGTTAAGTGGGGAGCACTGTTGCTGCACCCTGCACTTTTTGGGATAGGTTTCAAGCCAATTGTGACTCTGTATTGAATAAGGATAAAGCATATTCATCTGGGTCACAACAGGCTACTCTCATGATCTTCCCTGTCTATGCGGAACCCCAATGAGGACGAGGAGAGGGGGGACCAGCTAATGAGCCGCCAGCCTGTCACCTCGTAAAAGGCCAGCAGGGGTCCATGGAGACACGGGCAGACGTGAGGGTGAGAGGGCCTGGCTGGCCTTAAAAGCCCAGAAAACACAACGGTAAGCTTGGGAATGCAGGAAGGTGTGAAATGCATGGGGTACCATGCATCTGATGAGACAGAAAGAAAAAAAAAGGATACAGGAGCATCATAAATGGCCTCAGAATGATTGGTGAGGAAGCGTACGACGTCACGTGGGGCCAAGCACATGTGAGTTACGCGCGCAGCTGCCAGGTGGTGCTTCAGCAGCTGGCGCCTGACGGCCACTGCATTCTGAGACCCCAGGGAGTGCAGAGAGGAATGAGGGGGTTTTTGGCTGCATGTAGATGATTGCTGACACCTAGCTCCCACCTTCATGCATGGTCACCCCACAAGCCGCTACAAAAAACATGGGCACAGAGCAGCTGGAAG
Organism: Hippopotamyrus pictus; assembly: GCA_026781145.1. Classification (NCBI taxonomy): domain Eukaryota; kingdom Metazoa; phylum Chordata; class Actinopteri; order Osteoglossiformes; family Mormyridae; genus Hippopotamyrus; species Hippopotamyrus pictus. The sequence goes on along the minus strand of JAODLC010001690.1, from coordinate 19,460 downwards.
CCAGTGCACAACAGCTCACCCCTGAAATAGCTGCGGACAGCTTAAGCAGAGTTATAACACTGGATTATCACAACAGTTTTTTGCCTTTTCAAATCTCTTACATCTCTGAACATTAAAGAAGCATGACTTACATAACAGCAGAAAGAAATCACTCTATATTATTTACTGCTTGTCAACGCATGCCTGCAACAAACACCAGAAAAGCCACATCCTTGAGGACCTCAAAACTACTTCTTCCTGTTCTGTGCTTATTTTTCCTGAAATGTCATTTTCACGAAGAAAATGTTACATTATACAGTCAAAAAAAAGAGAGGACAGACCCAGCTTATGTAGAAAATTAACTTCTACTCCCTCTGACAGGGTTGCTTATAACAAGCGGCATGGACACTTCAGGGGGTGTTTCTGTTCCCCATGAAATGCACATGTAACATCTTCCATTTCCCTCTCTGCAGAGGATGCCTTGATCGGCTACCGGCCCGAGCAGATCACAGTACCAGGGTTACGATGACCTCGAGAGCAAGACCAGAACCCCCCTTTCATTCTGCGAGAAAACGACACAACTGCCTTGCCAGTCTGATAACCGTGCCACCGTCACATCGTCACCAAAATTTCTCTAAGAAGCGCAAAGACAAACCCGAAGAAGGACCTCATTTAAATTTAACGAAGAAACATCAATTGTTGTAAGGAAATCGCTCAAATTCAAAGAAACAATAGTTAACAAAACTAAGTTCCCTGCTCAAGGAAATATTTTACGAAGGACCAGACACTTTGACACTTACACTACAGCGCGTCATTCAGGAAAAATAAATGTATGTACATAAAATATGTACACATACATTACATATTATATACGTATATGTTTATGTAACATGGGCTTTCTTTAAAGTCAAATAAGAACAACACAAAGATTTTAGGATACTTTTATTTTTAAAAAAACAGTTCTAAAATTAAATATTTTCAATATATATAGTTTATAGTTGAAGTATGAGTAAAGTCTAAATCCCAGAGAACAAAAGCACTCTTCTTACCTTCTTTCTTAAAGGCATTTAGTAAGGACTTCATTTTCCTCACTCCTTTACTTTTCACTCCGACCCGTTCATAGTAATGTGACACAAACGACGAAAAGGACGAAAACCAGAGCAAGTGACGAGAGACGGAGCGCAGCGAGTCCCCGAGCCGCGGCGTGGCACAGAGCTGTACTTTCCCTGGGCAGAAAGTGACTGGGGGAGCGGTTTACCGGCGCCGTGGCCAAAGAGCCCACCCCACATGATTGCGCCTGTCACCTGAGAGTGGGACTGGCGGAGCGCAGACGGTACCGGGACGGAGCTCGGCAGCTTCGCGCCGCTCTTCGCGCTGACGGTCATGTGAGCGCTCGCGCTGACGCGGCTCGCCTCGTGCCAAAGCGCCGCCTCACCTCGGCGCGCATGCAAGTGTGCGGCTGACCTAACGCAGAATAACATGCTGTTTGACTAGCCTTTGTCATTCGTATAATTAGCCACGAACACGTGCTGTTTTCAGTTCCTGGGCATCTCTTTTCGCTCCTTGAATTTACTGAATTGGGTCTAATCCTCCTTTTAAAAAAGATAATTACTCCTTCTCCGAGCAAAAGTATTTTCAATTAAATGATCAGGTAACGGAATTTAACACGAACCCTACGTGTTACCTCTTTTTTGTACAAGGGCGTTTTTTTATATAACTGACACAGGCATGTATTAAATTGACACTGCTAAATAACATTTTGAAGATTGGAGTTTAACCCTTCCTGAACAACTAACAGCTGTATTGGAAACAAGCCTTCAAGGTTGCTACTGTAGGTAACCCAAAAGGATTCCTCAAACCAGTTGCTTTGTTGAGGCATCAATGAAGTATTCTGCTATCTGTGGTAGTAAGGAGGTACTTATGTGGTACACTTAGGAATGATATCTACTTTTAACATTTTGCTTAGGGTTGTACATGGTTTATATAGTTCTGGGCAGATATTTTTGAAAGTTTTTATTAAAATTCAAGTGGGACTGCAGACCTATTTTAGCACTAACCTTAGCATGTCTTACACAAGGGTCCCGCATCAGGGCTTTGAGCAGAGAGGTTACCCCATCATCTCCCACACACGTTCAGAGCTGGTTTCCCCAAAGCCCTCTGTAACCAGGAATTAGAGCTATTTATTTGCATTGTGTCCTTTGTTCTGCTCCCATATTGTCCACTCATTTCCATGATGGGGGGGCGGCTCCTCCCTCTAGCTACAGACAGATGTTGTAAGCCACTACAGCACACCACTGAAGCGCTGCATTTGCCAGGGATATAAAAACATAATTGGTGTTGAAGAACCTACACAGCCTACATTTACTGTGTACATTTGCTACAGTTTTCCCAGAATCCCTAAATTCATTACAAGGAAAGCTTAAAAGCAGATGCAAAGCCAATATACCATAATGCTGGATCACATAGGACTTTAGTAAATCCATGTTATGTACCAGCTGGAACGTCACTTCAGTTAAGGCAGCCTTGTGAACCTGCTGATTACACATACCATGAACTCAATGTGTGTATGCCCTAATGATACCCTTCAAGTCTGTAGTATTTCCTTAAACACACGGAGCACCAAAGCATGGATAATTTTTAGAAAGTGAACATATAAACTAAAAGCAACTAAAATGATCTAAATTTGAAAGGCTACATGTACAACAGCATACAGTAATTACAGCAAATCTGTCTGTTGAGAGTCAGGGACCCTCTTTCAACTGAAATCCCTGATTATAATATCTTAATTAAGACTTCCAAGGCATACTAGATCAACATAAACATATAAGCTGGGTGTGTCCTGCATCAGATATAAACCAGACTTTGTTTGGTGCCTTAAGACTGGCCCAGCTGAAGTAATCTGAGCCAGTGCCAGCACCTTCATGAAGGACAGTCATAGGATGGAGGCTTTAGTTTGACTTCCTAGTGTCCATTCTCATGTCAGCTTACTGTAGATAAGTTAACCTGCCCCTGCAATGTCTGTTTTATAGAGAAAAGCTGGAAAGACATTATGAGCTGGAGACACTAGCAGTTCACTCTTACAATGACGAACACTGCATAGTCCTTGTTTTCCTTAATTAAAAAAACTATTCTCAATCAGTGTGCTGCAGCTCCCAAAAGACCTGTGTGGCAACATGCAGCACTGTCCTTATTAAATCGATAAGCTTTAAACAAAAGAAATTAATCATTCTGCACTACACCAAATTCACACTAAGCTCTAAAACCATTTTTGTTGACAATTTTGCACAAAGAAGTCATAATTAGAAGGTAATGTATGGTAAGGGTTGAGGTTACAATATTGTTGATTATCATTGCAAACATAAAATTAGTGTTTCTTTGAGAACACCAGTGCCAAAATGTCATTCACTGTTTTCCATTTAGCATCTCACATTTTATTGAGGACTTTTTATAACAGACTCCATGTTTTAGTAAAATAAAACACATTTCCTTTTGCAGTTTTAAAATGGCGCAGCTAACATACGTCTCATTTTGGAATTGACAGAAAAGACACTCTACTGGGTCTCTTGTTACAGTTGGTTTGCCTCAGAAACATTCCAAATACATTATCATAATTCGTGTATGCACCATAACTATTACAATGCAATGCATTCTCAATTTATATCTAAAAAATGCGATAAGACTATTTCATTATCATGCATAACTTTTCTCAGCAGTGAAAGAATCACAATAACAGCTATAATGAAATCTAAAAAAATTGTTCAAGTTATTCATCTTGAGGTGTCTAAGAAATATAAAACTATAACTTATATAATATGTATCAGCTACTGCAGCTCAAACTCTGAACTATTAGTTAAGTTCTTCCCAGATGAGCTTGATGGGCCGAATGGCTTCCCCTCGTTTGTAAATTTCTTATGTTCTTATGTTCTAAACTCAGCATAAAGAGTTCATACCTCTGCTCACTGTGCATTTGGCATATATGCTGGGTATGTATCACCTCTGGAGAACATATTGTATGCTTCCATCCATTCATTAATTTTCCATAGCTGTCATGGGGGTCCAGAGCCGATCCTGGAAGCTACGAACGCAAGGCAGGGAATACATGTAGAGCTGGGGGGGGCAGAAACTCAAACCCCAGTTCCAAAGGTGTGAGACACCCATGATAATCACTGTACCACTGTGATAGGGCTGCAGTCCCACTTGAATTTTACTAAAAACTTTCATATATATATACAGATCAATAAACACAAACTGTAACTGTTGAGGAACACGGGCACTTTTCTGAATAGATTTTGAACAAAAGGTTTTATTAATGCATTCATATTTGTGTAGGAAAATTGCAGTGCTATTGTACAGTAATTGCAATACATTGTACAGTCCAGCTGAATATATGTCAACTGCTGTCAAAATATGCCAGAGCAATAAACAGCTGGCACTTCTGGGATGTTTGAGGGAGATGTATTCCAGTTTTTCTCAGACAGTTACCAATACGGGTGCCTTTCCAGGTATCCACACCAGAATGAGTGACACTGTTGTGCTTTTTTCACCAAAGATCATAGCAAACCTGTACCATGAGTTCTAATACAGAGCTGTCAATCGCTAGGAGGCATTTCGTGGGAGGATAAAAGTCAAGGAAATGTATTTACCGATTTACACCTGTTGTTTCCCCATCCGAACACCATAGTTGCTCTACTTTCATTTACACGTACATCTCACACCAGGATAGCAGCGATATCCAGCACCTGCTTTCTGAGAAAACACTTCGGTATAATAATAACAGATTTGGTGCCCCCACCAAAGACCCTACAGATTCAACTAATTCCACAGGGTGACCTGAAGCTCAAACTTCAGCAGGTTCCTGACCTGCTCAAACTTGCTGTGTTGCACCCCTGACAAGGTCTTCCGATCAGCCATGCCTACTGCACATGGTTCTTCATGAAATTGTAAGAGGGTACAAGGGATTATAGGGATAAGCCTTAATTTTGGGACTTTGGACAAACTCCACAGCCATCTAACTGGAACCTTGTCATAGATGGACGGATGCCTTCTGAAAAGGACAGTGTTTAATTTGGACTACTTGTGTCTTGAAAGGTCACGTAACCCTTCAAGAATGTGTGATCCCTATAAATAACCATTATGATATGATATTAATAAACCCTAATAATCTCTATGGGTTATCTCCCTGGACATTTACTAGAATAAAAAACCAGGAGGCATTAATCTCTGATAATCTGAGAGGAACACATTTTCCCTGCAGTTAATTTGCATGCTAGCAGAGCTGTGTCACACTCAACATGACTTAAAAAAGTGGCACAGCAGTCATGCTGTTCCTCTGGACCATGACCTGCTTTACAGTAGCTCACCTATGCTCACATCCTTACTCAGAATGCAAAATAAGATATAGCATCAAATACATTATTAGGTAACACTTAATATTAACAACACTTATAGACACAATAATGCCTTTATAATGCATTCACAGAACATTCAGTGAACCTTCTTAATACATTCATAGTGCATTCATAGAACATTCATAAGCAGCATAGAAGCATAGCTTATTAACAGCTTTAATATACATTAATACCATGCATTTGATTTTTCTATTATCATATGATATTTGCTATAAATATAGAGTAAAGCTGTTAAAGCATGTTCCAATGTTAAGGTTCACTTACCTGCTGCTTACTGTAGGAATGTTCTAGGAGTGTATTATGAAGGTGCACTAAATGTTCTATGAATGCATAATGAATGCATTATGAAGCTGCAGTTAATGTAAAGCGTTACCGACTATTAAGGTCACATCATACCAAATACATGTAGAGAACACAGCAAGGCAAGGTGGATTCCCATGGTTACTGTTTAATCAAAACATTTACGACACCTTTCCAAATCCTCAGAGTAATGAGAACATAACTGGCTGTTTGTAAGGGTTTAATACCTAAAGAGCTGCTTCCTGAGAGGAGGATCATCACACATGTCTTTTAATCCATCTTGAATGGCAACTTCCTCCTTTTGGATTACCAATAAGGCATCAGCTAGATTCCTCCAACCAATTATCACATGGCTATGGACACCATGGTAACCACTGGGTGCTGCTAAGAGGAACAGCGATTTACATACTTGACTAGGGAGTGCAGATTTAGAGCTGCGATCTTTCACTATAAATTGGTGAGCTACAGGGCACAAAACCTGCACCATGTATCACATATCTCACTCTGCGAACACCGAGATCTCAATATCTCAATCCAATACGATAACCCAATAAACAAGGCCAGTTATTTTTAATTATGGCAAATATGGAGTATTTAACGTATGATATGAAAGACAGAGAGAGGCAGACAGTGAGAACATTAAACCAAAGCCAGGAGTCTGTGAAAGAAATGTAGGTGTATATGTGAGTGTTGTAAACCTAAGCTCATTAATAATATTTTCATGTGAAATGAAACAAACCTTTATCTGATAGAGCAGAGAAGTTCAGAAAGCGAAGGCAGCATCAAGCACAAATTAAGTATCATGTTTGCTGCATTTCTCTCCGTCAGTTTCACTTTGCGGCAATTTGCAGCAAATTCATGACACTTCTGAGACTGCCAGCGCTCACAACTCCAGCCATACATTTTACACCTCAGATTTCTACATGAAGGGAACAGAAGAGACCAGGATAAAGTTGGAAGCTATAGAGAAAAAAGGCGACAGATGGGATTTTAAGAGGCAATCTTGATCTCCACCTTCTTCTACTGACACCTTTCATTATGTATCCAAAATGGACAAAACACAGCATAATAAACAAGTGTCTAAAGCTTTGCCCTTGAGTTCACTGTGAATATCAATGAATTATTTTGGCTATAATCTGTGAAACATTTTAAAACTGGCCTTAAATTTAGTTGTGCTTTCGACGTCTGGATACATCCAGCTGTTTGATTTTGAATCTGTACATGTCCTTGTGTGTAAAACTGAAAAAATATGCAGAACATGCTGAACTTGTGTAGTTTCCAGTTTATACATTAAACTTAATAACATAAAAAGACATGCCATCTCAATTAAGAATATTATATGCAGATAACACAATATGTAATAAAGATCATTTTGTACCAATGAGACTATAAATGGATTTACAGCAGCAGAGTAGTATCATTTTACCGATATATTTTTACAATAGTCTGTAAAAGTACAACTGGCATTTTCAGCTGAAAAATGGATAATTCAGCAGATTTGAGGAATAGCAAAGGGATATTTTCATTTAAAATCTTTTTACAAAGCCATTTTAAATACCTCAATTAAAACCAACTGGTAAAATATAATAAATTCCACCTAAAATGTAATTCAGAACTATATTAGAACCAGAATTTATAGCGGTATATATGGCAACCATAATAATGTTACAGCATGACTTGATGGAATGAACACAGAATAAAATAATTGGTGCTTTTCCTTGTGACAGTTAATGAGAAGTAACAGTAGGGAAGACTCAACACCCTCAACTAATGCTCTTACAGGAGATTCCAATTACACTGCATGCAGAATCTGAACAGGAAGCATGATGTCGATCCACCAGTCTTCCATAACGTCCAGGGATCACTTTGGCCCACAGAAGCTCATAGCTGCTAGACTACGTCCTGAATTTCAGCCCATGGTGTCCATGCTAGCTGACAATTAGCGGTTTATTTTCTAATCCTGTGCTAATTTTCATTTGGTGTGGAACAGCTGAGAAACAACTGCATATATGAGCTTTGTTATTATTTTCAGCAGACTTTATTCCCCTCCTATACAACCAACGTATGAGGCGATTAAACTATGTAGCTGGTGCTTGACTCGTCAGTGGGGAATCACAAAATGATACCCTGTTTTGGTGCTGTTCCCCTCAATGGGACAGACAAGGATTTTTCCACACAGGCCTCCCCCCCATGACAGATGGGATGGGTATATAGAGAGATACCTAGAGAGAGATAAACCTTAGTGGGCTGCTGCCCCAGAAAGCCTAAAAGGAGGGAGGAGGGTCAAGTAAAGCCTCCTAATGTTAAAATCAGGGCAGTGAAACTGGCCCTTAAACAGAAGAAAGAGTCAGCTGTAGTATTAATACCAATAGGAGAATTCCTGTGATAACAGCAATTAATAAAAGTGAAAATCCATATGGCAAGCAAGGTCTTCTAACCTATCAGATGAATCTACACTGTGAGAATTAATGTGGGAGGTTTGCTTACCTATGTCGGTTTCTTTGTGCTTTTTAATCAGTTCAGCCAGTTCAAAGTTCCCTGCGATTATCGCCACCTAGAAGAAAGGAGGTAAAGCTGAAACTGACGTGCAATTTAAAAAAGACCTGCTGTTATTGATGGACGAATGGCCAATCATTAATATCTCTTATTAAGTTCATTATACTCTACATAGCAATATTTATTTTGCTCCCAATTCTGCACAATTGCTCCTTGGAGCATCCCTACATGGGTCAGACCATAAAAGTCTCAGTAACATCCTTCTGAATGATTTACCTGTGCGTGCGCGAGGTTTAGCCACCTATAACTGTTTACCATTTATACACAACAAAATGGGAAAACCTGTTGTGGAATCTCCAGCAGGGTATGAATCTGCAGACAGGAGCACACAGGAAAACACCCCCATATGGCCACACACACAACGGCAGTGAGCTACACCTAGCGACGGACATGCTCCCTGCTATTTCCCCACAGGCCAGACCCTTCCTCCCCTGCTCTGCAGAGCCGCTGCTGCTGCTGCTTTCTGTGCCTCATGATGTGACATGCACCCCCTCCCCAGAGCACCATAACAGAAAGAGCATCGTTTAATTTACACTCCTTTAATTTACACTCCTTTATCTCCTCACACTGAAACTGAAACAATTACTAACGGAATAAGACTGATGAAACTAAAATAGTGGCTTTATTTTAACTTTCTGTTCCTGTACCAAAAAAAAATCATATTTATTACAAATGCGCGCAACAGTTTCCGACTTATATTCTGAACATGATCAGTTAATTTAATATTATTGTATATAATAATAATGCAAACAATAATTCAAATACAATAAAAGTACTACATACAACATAGCAGAGTAACCAGATAATACAAAAATATATATATTATATACATAATAAAATATTATATTATTATATATTATATATAATTTGTATATGTATTACACGGGGTGGCACGGTGGTGCAGTGGTTAGCGCTGTTGCCTCACACCTCTGGGACCTGGGTTCGAGTCTCCGCCTGGGTCACGTGTGTGGAGTTTGCATGTCCTCCCTGTGTCGTCGTGGGGTTTTCTCCGGGTACTCCGGTTTCCCCCACAGTCCAAAGACATGCTGAGGCTGATTGGAGTTACTAAATTGCCCGTAGATATGCATGTGTGGGTGAATGGTGTGTGAGTGTGCCCTGCGATGGGTTGGCCCCCCATCCAGGGTTGTTCCCTGCCTTGTGCCTGTTGCTTCCGGGATAGGCTCTGGACCCCCTGTGACCCAGTAGGATAAGCTGGTTGGAAAATGGATGGATGGATGAATGGATGTATTACAATATTCAGTGTGGGTTTATATAAAATATAGTACATATTTGTAAGAATATATATATATATATATATATAATTTTTAAAACAGCATCTGCTTGCCTTTCTGCTAAGCTTTAAAGTGCCATTATACTAAAGTCCACATGGGGGCCGTAGAGAAGCGCTTTCACAGCAGACCACAGCCTGCTAGACTCCTGGATAACTCCACAGTGCCATGGTACATCTATCACATTAGTGCAGTGAAGGCCTCCCTAAAGCTCAAGGCTCAGATAATAGAGAAGGGAAACCCAGCCCTGAATGTCTTCCTAAAGCAATCATTAAGTAAAAAAGAAACACATGACATTATAATATGCAAGATTACGAAATAGGCACACAGTCATCTTTAAAAAGTGTATGATTTTTTATTTTTTGTGACTGGAAGCATGTAATGCCAAAGACCAACAGGAAGATGAGAGAACACTATTCTTGAGAAATATTTCAAAACCCAGACAACAATATCAAATGGAACCAATTCTGAAAGAGATTGCCAGATCTTTCCCTGTGAGCAAATGCTCAAGTTTAATGTAACATTGCATCTTATGGGATTTGAATTTGGGATGGGGTTTGAACCGGCAACCTTCTGATCACAGGTACACCATATATTCACCATACAGGTGAATAACCAAATATTACAAATGTAATATGTAATGTTTTCATTGCCTTCAAAGGACAGATCAATATCAATTTTGTTTTATGAACAGCATCTCTAAGAGGTTTAGCTGGGGAAAAGAAACACAAAATGCATTTCCCTTTTGGTGAATTGGTATACACCATGCGTACAGCTGGAGTCTCACGTTTACAATAGTATGAAATGTGCACAAGCTGGGCACAGACGTACCTGAAATAGGGGCAGGGGTGGGGCCACAGCTGATTGGCTCCCTTAGTTCCCCACCCCCCTCTCTTTCACCATTATAAAAAATATCACTGATTCATGATAAGGCTGACCCCCTGTATGAATTATGGTCCCTCTTATGCCCCCCCACCTTAAAAAATCCTAGAATTGCCCAGAATTGGGAACATTTTCCCCAGGCAATTCAGTTTACTAGCAAGCCAAACATGACACAACATTTGCAATGGTTGGTCACATAACAAAATGCATGATAGCTCTTTACAATCCCAGGACAGGACCAGGGCAGTAGTATTTCCAAAAATATCTTTGGATACAGTCGCACCATGTGGCTAAAGGTTGCCTCATCCAGCTCTTACAGTGGCAAAACTATGGACATGACAAGCGTGGCCAGTGAAAGCCTATGGCATCGTCTTGCGGCTGATTGGTGATGTCATCTCGTGTGCTACCTGGACAGTACGTCTTCATTACTCAGTATATATTTTTTTTTGCACAAAGGGACAACCCAGGGGATAATGTTTATCAGAAAATCATTCAGCAGCATTCAGCCGGAATCTGATTCTGTCTTGGCACATAGTGAGCTGAAAAGCATATCTTACTAACATGACAGGAAGCCCTCAGTCAATGAACAATAGTTAAATCAATAAAAAAAAAAAAAACACTTCTCAGTTAAATGCAAAATAGGACGGAAATTTTTTTATTTCTGTTCTCCGTCCCTAATCAGTGGTTTCAAATCAGTACATTGGCCCCAGTGATAGGCCTCTGGCCTGGAGCTATTAAAATTGAGGCCAGCATTGTTAACCCATTCATTGATCCCAGAGGATGGTATTTCAAGTGTGGTGCAATAATGTGTGTTTTTTTGTGGGTGTCTTTAAACTGTGCAGCATTGCTATGGAAACTCCTTTTTGTGTGCTTCTGAGAGGGAAAGGTTGTGCCTACAGCCTTTCTTAAGAAAAGAGTGAGACAGGAAAAAAATCATTAAAGGAAAGCATCCATTATCAGAAAGCAAGGACAGTGTTTATAAGAAATGCAACAGCGATATACCGATATCAGTATTGTATCTCGATAACGGAAATATACTTCCCGACTCTGCACTTTATGGAAAGACAGTCACACTCATATCAAGTGTCTCTTGCACAGAGAAGCTGCATAGATGGAAGATGGAAACTGCTATCGCTCACTGCCCACCTCAAATTGATAAGCAATGTGGCAAAACTGAGATACCACATTATTTTGGTTTTAAACCAAATGAAAAGGGTGAATCCTCAGACCCGACAGTCCCAGTGAGCAAATGCTCCTACAAGGGGGCAATACTGTATGTATAACTTGGTGAAGCATCCGTTTATTCATTAGTTCACCCCGATTTATTTAAGGAGTGCAAGATATCAGATATAAGGCATGTGATAGTAGTGATTATGTTTTGAGTTTAAAAAATAGTAGGTTACGCTCCATGATGAACAGAACCAACAAATATAAACCTAAAGTATATTATTGATGAAGTTTTGTAACAGATGAGGTAGGCTTGGGATTGTGCGGATAGGCCTAAAATACTTCCTTTCAATCTATTTTTTTACTCATTTTAATTAAAAGAGTTTTTTTAATAATCCAGTTGTTTAGCCTAATTCCTTTGCCTACTAGGCATGTTGACAACGCAGATGTCACTTGAATCCTGCCTAATGATAATATGCTTAGTATATGCAGTAGACTGTGACTTTTGTTTCTAAATGTATGATACGTTAGAAAGTTTAGCTTTGTTACATGTTCAGCTTTCTGAAAACTGCAATATTGCATTTGGGCATGTAGAGGTGTATGATTTAATACAGCCCTGCAGAGCATGTAGTGAAAACTCCACTTAAGTGCATTTAAGTCAGTGGCATAATGCGCTTAAGGGTCATTTACATGCAATACACAGATATTGTGGTGTTTCACATCCTAAAGCACATATCTAACCAAAAAAAAAATTTAGCAGAATTCGCCATGATAAATTTTGCCAAACAGCTACCAATAAAATTCTCAAAGCAGGGACGCTAGTGGCAAATAGAACGATATAAAATTAATTACAGAACTCTCAGAAAATCGACTTGCGTATCCCAGTTTCAGAATCACTGAGCTGTACAATGATCCTGGGAAGTTTGCAAAAACATCCAAAGAATACATTTAGATGGTTGATGGTTGTGATCACAACATGCTGGCCACAGCTTCTGTTTTGACCCTTGGCTGCCTTTTGTTGTGCAGTTCCAATTTTGAGTTGATTTGGGGTTTATCTTGGAGAATTTAGAAGCTATCCTGTTTTCAAGGTTAAGTCACTTATCAATTCATCCTTCTCTTTGCTGTGACCTAGCAAGGTTGCTTCAATTTGGTGCGATTTGTCTCAAAATTTGATCAGGTCCAAATCTTCACCCTTACAACATGTTTGCAAAGGTTGACAAAAATCTGTCAAATACTTTTTGAGTTATCGTGCTAAACTCAAAAAATGTCCAAAATGATACACAAAATAAGTTTAGATGGCAGATAGCTTTGTTCACAAGATTGCAGCTGCAGGCTCCATTTTTGCTCTCGTCTGCCATCTGTCTTGTAGTTCTTGTCTAAGTTTGCTGCCCAACTGTCATTGTATTTAATCTTGGATATGATTAAGTGTACATTTTTAGATTTAGATTTTCATCCATATAATGCTTTTGTCACCTGCAAAGCTTTAAAAGTACAATACTTTTAGAGCTACTGTGTTCACACGTGCAAGGTTCTATTTTGACGATCTAACGTAACGTGTAAAAACAAAGCAGAACGAACAATTATGGGCACGTCCAAATCCATCTCGCTATTTTGATGTCGGAAAAACCAGACTTTGCGGCAGCACATGGCGGAAAAAGTTTGTTCTAACTCTCTTCATTATTAGAGCCATATTTTGGGCGTGACAAGCAATAAGCCAATTGGAATGGCACATCACCTCACCCTCACGAAATCTTATTGTACTTGTACAATGAAAATAAAGCATCTTTATCTTTAAAAGGGAGCAGCGCATGATCTACTGCGGATTGCCATTACAATGGCCCGTTTGCCTGGCAAGCCAGATTGCATTTCGGCCAAGGAAACGGACGTGCTACTGTGTGAAGTGAAATCACGTGAGTATATCATCTACGGTAGCAGCACTGTTCCACCAAAGCCTTTCGAGGTGAAGCAGGTGTGGGATGAGGTAGCAGCAAGCGAGCCTGTTCTCATTTTCTGGCATCACCAGATCATCCGTGCAGTGATGGGGAAGCTCACTGCTGAACAAGCAGTGACTGGGAAAGGGGACTAAATTGCACTTGTGTGTTTTTCACATTTTAATTTTGGGTTTGCAGCCTTTCTGATGGCTGTATTGTAATGTTCTACCTGACTTATCTAAATATCTGAAACGCATTTTCATTCAAATGTCCTTTCACTTAGAGTACATGCTGAATTATCCTAATGAACTCAAACTTCTTAATGTATCTTGTTTTTCATTGGTGCTTCATTAAACAGTATGATTATGTGAAAGGATTAGATGTACTCTATAATAAAACATATATAAATCAAATAAAATAAAATAAAATAAAAAACCTTTAGTGCACCTTGAGAGCATAACCTGTGTTCGTGAGGAGTATCAGACACACGCATGTTTCTAAAACATGCCACCGTTTAACCGTTTAACAATGTGCTACTGACGAGAAAAGCTCAATGTCATTTCACTGCTTTAAAATGGAAACATGCCGACAGTGCACCCGGGTACGCCTCATTTAAAAAACACCACTCCTACAAGTGGAAAGCAGGCTCAAAATCATTTACTATTTTGACTATCTGTGAGCATGGTATGAAAATTAGCAATACGCTGGTACAAAACAAGCAAAACCACTTTGCGTCACGATTTGCGTGTGTGGAAATTAAGAGCCCCATAGTGCGTTAACTACAGCCACCATTTTCTTCCTGCTGCATAATTCTTCTGGCAATTGGTCAGAAAACGAAATCAGGGATAGATCTTCATCCATATGGTGTTTTTTATGAAGCAGCAATAAGGTCCATCATCACATTCACAAGATCAAATGTCATCTCTCCTTCACTTTTTGTCTTAATGAGATCAAGTGCCAAAACTGCCCCTTTTTTGCTATCATTGTGCAGCTCTGCTTAAATTTTTATAACCCTTACAATGTCTATGCAGAATCTGAAAAAGGTCTATGAAACAATTTTTGAGTTATTGTCTTAACAAGCAAAGCAGCAGTGGTATGTACTTGCCATCTGGGGAATACAATAATACAACATCCTGAAATTAGACAATTAACTGATTCAGTTAAGTCATGAGCATGGAACACTAAATAGAAAAAACTTCAGCATACATCTATTAAAAAAGGCTTTAAAGTCTATATTAGGATTCAAGTCGCAACATTTTTGAAAACAACATTCTATCGATACATGCAGAGTGATGTCAAAGAGCAAACTGAATGTAGCTGAGCATCAGAGTTGAACTGGAACCCCGATAGCTGTGGGTGTAGGAGGCCGGGATCCCTCTCTGTGCTGGAATGGCTGAATCATCCACAAACAGTCAGAAGCCAAAACCGCAAGGGAGACACCAAGGGCACCCCCAGTGCCCTCATTATGTAAAGCACCGCGGCTGTCCTCAGCAACAGCAAACCAAACCCAGCAGCTATAACAGCAGTAATCCTCTGTGAAAGACTGGCAGACTGCTCTTAGTAATGCTAAAACGTATGTGGCCCTAGGGGAAAGGTGCTATCGTATATCATTCTTCAGACTGTTTTACCTGGACACTTTTCACTGGGTGGAAAATAAAAAACGTATCTACTGTAAGGCAACACTAGCAAGTCATAATGCACATATTTAATTAGCAACACCCCAACACTGGAAAGGAACAAACTGCAAATGAATGAGCAGCACGGAATAAAAAATACAGACATATCCCAGCATCAGGCTTATCAGGAAGTCCGTTTCCCCAAAATGATGCATGAAAAAATACATGAAAGAACTTCAGCTCCTGTTAATAAAGTCATCTGCAAGCATAAAATCTAGAATCACCTTAAGGAGAAGAGCTTCCTTACATGTTATATAAAGTACACAAAAAGGCCGAACCATTGCTGTGAATCTCTGTTTGATCTTGGTATATTTTGTAAGCCAGCGCGTGTTGGGGGTGCACGATTTTATGCATGTTGTTTAGCATCTTTCTGCATTGCATATGCAAACGACATTTGTGCACAGAAACACTTACATTTAAGCCACTTTAATTATTGTGTTTGAAACAGCATTTAAAGCAATTTGGTGTTGAGTTAACTGTACTTCAAAGCTATTTCTAACATAGGTAAAATAAAATCAATCAGAAAAGCCTACCTGAGGCAACCTGGGAGAGCATGCTCAATGAGGGGCTGCTGTTCCAGTGCACGCAATGCACATAATGCACACAATGCACATAATGCACACAATGCACATAATGCACGCAATCCACATAATGCACGCAATGCACATAATGCATGCAATTTACATAATGCACATAACCTCATGGTTCAGGAATCAGCAAGGACCTGTTTGGCACTATGCTGATTGAACAGAAATAGCCTCTCAATAATCACCCAAGCTATGCATGCAATTCTTTCTTTCAACAATAGTGAGACATGAGCAGTCGGGGATTCATATTTACTAATTGTATTCCATGGACTTCGGGGAATACATATGGTTAGGGGGCATTGTATGGCTCAGCAGGCCTCTGTGTCTGTGATCAGAAGGTTGCCAGTTCAAGCCTGGCCTCAGCAGAATAAGCACATGTGCGTAGGTCCCTGAGCAAGGCCCTCAAACCCCAGCTCCCTGGCTGTGTTAGGGAAGCTACTGGGGCATAAAATCTACAGGCACCATAGGGAGAAGAGCTTCCATACATGTTATATAAAGTAGACAAGCTACACGCTATAAGCTACTTATGATTAAAAATAGCTAAGCTACAGCCAAGCTACTGTTTTTATATAGTAGTTGTATATAGTGGTACTCCAAGCTACAGTGAAGAAGTAGCTGACTACGTCAAAATTACTCCATTCGGTAATACTTCATATTTCTGCTGTAGGATACTCTTAAAGCACATTAATTAAAAATGTGTAACATGATGTTAAAAGTAATATGAGAATCTATATTTTTTAACAAAAGTAATTTCAAATTGCAAAAAGGTTTCAAAAAAGTTTCTTTGGTGTAAACCAAGAATACTTCACAATTGCTGTGTGAAAATTAGCAGGGTTACAACAAAAAAAGATTTTGTTAATCTGTCCGAGAACCAAAATGCTCCTATGCATTTTAATAAAAGTGTCTAAAATATTGTTTGAAGTATGTTTCAACCCTTTACCATCCATCCGCAGAGTATTGAAGTGAAAAACACCAATTAAAAACACATGGTGGTTGAAAATACCTGTCTTTGCAAAGAAAGAAAAATACAGGTCATCGTCATCTTCAACTTAAGACCACAATCTGTTCCGACTGACCTGTCGTAGGTTGGCCCTTGATTTATATGCAAAAATGATCATATATATAGTATACTGTATAATAAAATGACATCATTTTAAAGTCAAATTGTTTAGTATTTTTTCACCTTATCGCCATTTTTTATCGCCACCTTTTATTGTTTATTATTGTTATAACCTTTTTTCACCATATAAGATGCTCAGATACAAACGGATATGAATATATATTGTACTGTGAGCGCTGTGAACAGTAGCCTGAGCACAAGATGAATGAATGAGTGTCTTGCATCGATGGTAGAACTGCTGGCAGCTGGGGCGGAAAAAGTCATACACTTGCGCTCAGTAACACTCGTGTTGTCAGATGCGCCACAGTAGTGGCCACATATTTATGGTCCCGTCGTAAGGTTGATCAGTCATAATCTGCATAGCATGCAAGTCAATGGCAATCTGTAGCATTTTTAAACAATATAACATTTAGTCATTTTGCTACATTGCTATTTGTAAAAAAATAGTTACAGCTGCGCTACTGATAAGCTACTGAAAAAAGCAGGTAAGGTAATAGCATCAATAATTGTAGTTGGCTATTCCGTAACACTGATCCTTGGGCGCCGCAAATTGGCTGCCCCCTTGCTCTCACCTGAGGCTGTGCTGTGCATGAAGAGCAAGATGAGGCAAGGCAAAAAAAGAGAATTTCCCCATGGTGATTAATAAACATCTCTATTCTACTATTTAGCACAGGTCCACCACAGACACTGTTGTATGTACGGTGATAACTTAAAAAACCACTGATAGATCTTTTTTAAACTTTGCACTGGCATTGCAAGTGTCAGGCACTAAACCTGATTAAGGAGGCAGTTTGCCCCAAAAATGAAGTGGCGGCACTGCGTGGCAGCCAGCAATTGGTTAATTTGCTCCGATTACGTGTTTTTGCAGCTTCCCTGGACGCCATGCTTCTCTGGGAGAGCTTCATACATAGTTTCTGTTTCAGCTACGTTGATTGGACAGATTAGACTTGCAGTCAGATATTTCAGACCAACCTGAAAGGCTTCTCTGCATGGTGATTGTTGAGACATCTCAACAAGACAGGATAAACTACCAATAATTTTATTGACGTCGGCCGTGTTGGCTCGCAGTATTTATTGATTCTGTCTCATGCAGGGGCACAGTAGCATTTCGTTGAATAGCAGAATGACAGCTTGTTTCATATGACATCTTTCATCATTGGCATTTTGAAATATTGTTAACAAAGTCATTATCATTGAGATTGAGATTAATTATTTGTTTAATTTTCAGTGATTTTTTTAGTAGACTAGTTTGGTAGTTGCTTGCTAAGTGGTAAGAGTTCAAAATGATCAAATCCTTTCTGCAAGAGCCATGCTGGTATGGCAGGGTAACAGATAACAAAAAGGCCTTTTTTGGTCATACTGTCAATTGTTGACACTGTGCTTCCCCCTTTTAAAAGTCACCATCCGCCACTGGCATCGCCATTCTCTTTATACTCTTTTTAGGTGTTGCTTTGAAATCACATTTTTTTAACACTACTATCAGCTAGAAATTGCTCCGCAGTTCCTCCAAGTATATTAGCATTAACTGAGCTTTCCTTATGGCACTAGTCATAACAGTTCGATGAATTCAATACATAGTCCCTGAAAGTTTTACTTGTAATTATTTTAATTTGTTAAGAGTCACATACTTTGTATAGATGTGAAATGTGGTCACACTATTTTTAATATTTCTGAAGGCTGCAATTTCAAAATAGATCCGTCAGCACCTCAACCCCCCCTCCCCCAGTACTGTTTTTTTTTTCCTCACCTGCACCCCCCACCCCCACAATTCCTTTGCATCCCACAATTTGAATAACGTCGGTATATTCCATTAGTGTATCTGCTACAGTTCTTACTGTTATGTCACAGAAAATTTTGGTCATAGTGCAAAAGAGAAATAAGTAAAATATAAAAATTTAAAAATATAAAAACTATAAATATGCATTGCAGTAACAATGAAAAGCTCGTGGGTTGAAATCCAAGTGAGCACACACAAATTGTAGCTGTTCCCTCTACTGTAAGTCTTTTTTGGTAAATTTTCAGTTAAATGTGAGTTAAATGTATGTTCTGCACACAGGAAAAAAATGTCTATGGTTCCTCCAGGGCTCTGTATAAACCAGGGTTATTCAACTCACGGTCCTCGAGGTCCGAGCACTGCTGGCTTTCCAGCCTTCCTTTACCTGTCAGTCAGGTGTGAAGCCTCTGACCAATCAGAATCAGTAATTATTAAACAACTACAGTACCTGGGAGAACTGAAAACACGGCCTGGATTTGGAATCGAGGTCCAGAGTTGAAGAACCCTGGTATATACCATTAATGCATCAGTTACAGTTATTACTGTTATGTCACAGAAAATGTTGGTCATAGTGCAAAATATATATATTAAAACTATATACATATTTAAACTAGGGCTGTCAAATGATTAAAATTTTTTATCAGATTAATCAGAATTTTCAGTGGATTAATCAGGATTAATCACTATTTGTAACTACACCTGAATCCTAACCATTTTTTTTTTCTGAAATGCATACCAAAAGATAAATAACAGGACACAGATACATAATTTTCATATTATGTCTGTTTATT
>JAODLC010001626.1:0-30356 GCA_026781145.1 Hippopotamyrus pictus | reverse complement strand
CATTACCAAAACACGCTAGTAATGCAGGTGTTTAAGAAAGGAAAAGAGTCACGAACACCACAAAAATGTCATTGCATAGATATAACTTTTGGTCATATTTACACTAATTAACGCATTATTAAGTGCTAAATAATATTCCATACTCACATATAATTAATACTAATTTCCGCCTCATATCGGCGAGATGAATATTTTAAAAAAATATTTAGCATAAACACTGCTAGAGGCCACATGAGATGAACAGGCGAGTCATAACTTAAACAAAACTAGAAGTAAAATTCATATCCCTAGCTAGTTTTGCGTTAGTCTACCATATTAACATAAACTATATAAGTGCCAGAAATCGTTCATTTAACCACATATACTACCATATACTACCCAGACGTATGGTTAATGTTTATGCTATCGCTTGTGCATATAAAGCTTATTCTCATATGTATCATAAGGTAATGACAAACCTGCGAATCCAGCATTTGTTTTTCTGACACCGGGCACACGCCTCCTCTTTACTCTAACCTGCAGAACTGTCGTAAACGTGGAAATGAGTTGCGTTGTGAATCTGCGGTCGATTACTTTTTCTCAAGGGCCCAAGAACACGCACTCATGCTTAAAGTCTTTTCCTCACAGTCACTTTATAACATCACTATCAGGACAGGTGTTAAATGTTAGAAACTGGATGAGGCACTTTGCAAAGCAAACAAAACACACCCAGCTAAGCCCGTGGTAAACTGCGTCGACAGTAATTATACAGTACAGCACCTTTGACGCCCAGCAGGTTTATAAGTGTTACACTGATGCTTTCAGGTTTTGTGAATTTTATGCATTTTGACAATGTCGTCTTTTTTATGCACCAAGGTTCTACTCCTCAACTTCCACGAGAAATAAACTTCATTAAATTAGCTCACAGGGGTCAAAAACACATTTGATTCAAGCAGTCCCCTTTTTTGCCCTGTCAGTCAAACAAAGCATGAAGTCTCAATTTTATCTTTTGTTTGAGGTTCATAATGTCAGTATAATTTGATCATTTCAAAGATACTGGACAGATAAATTCTGATGACTTCTCACTGCAGTGTGCCATGGCCAACAGCTAATTGATGGTCCCAGTTTCAAGCCTGTTAGTTCCATCCTCTTTGTTTCCCCCAGACATGCCCCTTCTATCCTGTATCTTACATATTTTAGGATTTAATAATATTAGTATAATATAATAAATAATATAATCAATAATACTTTAACTGTATTTATGATAACTTCTGAAGATGGACAGAAAAGCATACATTTAACACTTAAAATTGTAATTCTCTCTTAAATAGAAAAAAATAATACCTTTCTTGGTTCTATAAATGATAAGTGCAATAGACTCAGGGCATTGTCCAGGCGGGAAAAGAAGGTGACCATCCACTTATGGCTCTAGACAAAGGGGTATCTTAAACAGGCTGAACAAACTGGGGTAAGTACAAAGTCAAAAAGCAAATGGGGAAAACAAGAATGAACTTAAAGACACCATAGAATAATACAAGGAAGAATCAGGACACAGCAAATGGACAGAGCAATTATAATAATTAAGATTTTAAATTATGACTTTAAATGTGTCTTAGAAAAATGAATTGCATTTGCAAAGAAGCTTTTAATTATTAACCACAATACATTATTTGCTCATACTTATTTTTTCACTGTCATATTTTGAGAAGTAATCAGCTGAAAAGCCAGTACAAAAATAGCTACAAGATAAAAATTCCCCCTACAGTCACTTGTGAACTTGATTGTGACTCTAGCCAACTTCAGTTTAGTGCTGTGTTTTCTGGCTGTTCATTGTCCCAAACCCTATTGGTCTGCCTTTAAAGTTGATAAGAATCCACATTTGTTGACTTTGAATCATCCATTACAAATAAAAGAAATGGGCCAATAGTATCATCAGAATACAAAGACATGGGAAGAGTAGGTGCTGCAGACAATAAACAAACAAAACCAAACAACCACTGAACAATAAATAACACAAGATAAGTTTAGGTGATAGAGTGTGCAGATGGCCAGTAGTAGATCCACAGGTGGGTCATGCAGCTGATGAGTAGCCTTACGACTTGGAGAGAGAAGCTGTTTATGAACCTTGTGGTTGGAGTGTTGAGCAAGATACATTGAAGTCTGCATCATCAGTGTCAACAAGTGCATGAAAGAAAATGCATGGACTTCGTATAAATTGTAGCTAGGTAAGGTAAAAAAAATCAGAGCAAAAATCATTCAACAGGACGCTTGGCATTACCATATGTTGTGTCTGACAACACATGTGGCCAATGCCAGGAGCTCTGACAATGCAAATAATTCAATTAATTAGTTAGGTAACTTCATGAGGTATTAACTAGAAATGCAAGATGTGCTAGTAGTGGAGTCACAAAATACAATGGTGTACTGGATTGGTTACTGCTGACACTGATTGTAGGAGAGGTTGTGAAAAAGCTAAGGTGACACAATTTGGCAGACATAAAATTGTAGTTTTGTACCCACATAAAGATTATTTAAACATCATGTTCTTTGGATGCCTAAGATAGTGCCGCTTTTATGTGCACGGATGAGTTCCTTTGTGTTTACTGTGGTTGTGAGTAGTATGCGTGTAAGATAGCACGGTAATCTTTGACACAGTCCCTGCACTTAATCAACTACAAAACACTTTTTTGACGAAAAACTTAATGTGGTCTGTAGTAATACAAATATACTAATATATATTTTAAATATCAAATATGTACATGAGGCAAATGCTCAGCTCTTGGTAATCACACAAAGTAAATGTACGTCAGCTGTCCTAGAGCAGGAACTGGACACATTTTCTCTCGGGGGATTGTGCCAAAAATAACTGAAACTGTGTATCTTTGGTGAAGAGCACACAATGGAAATCCTGTGCATGGAAGATGCATCACAGCTAAAGTAAAGCCTAACAATTTGCTTGGTCAGAATCAAGTACCTGGTCTCTGTGTGGTTACATGCAGCTGTTTTAATTAAACAGGATGTGTAACATAAAACAAATAGTCAAAATGCTTTCTTGTCGAGTGTAGACTCCCTTGGTAAGTTTTGACCGGAATATCAGTAGATGTGAGTAGTTTTTCAGCAAAATGGTTGTTTGCTTTTTTGATTCTAATCAGAAAAAAAACATTTACGCATTTCTTGTATATCAGGACTACAGACATCTTATAAGAACATTGATATTCAAGACCACAACTGTGAAGTATTCAGTGCATTGAAGCACTGGACTGATCATTAGCATACTCTTTCAAAGAGAAGCCCCAGTTTCTTCAATGCCTTCATACGCCAAACACATTGCTATTCTTTGGTACTGCAGTTCTTTGCACAGTGGAAATGTGTCAAGCTATGTGAGTTTTTTTAAGGCTTTAAAGTGTATCATAGCATAATATCCTTTCAAATCCATCCAGTTTCAATAATTTAGTTTTCAGTGTGGTTTTAAGGAAACCCCTTTTCATTTTAAAAGAAGCAATCTAGATTTTGTAATATAGGATTATATTCAGCTAAACAGATTCTCAGTTTCATACTTTGCCTCAAAACATTGTTGTTAATGTCTTTTAAGGACTGATTTGACATTCTTGTGAAACCATTATGGTTTACCGCCATTTTTTCAGATCTTCACTGCACCTTATTGCTTGTAATCACAATATAATCCTTTCCTACAAGCAATGAGTGGTGCTTATTACAAACCCGTGTTGCTATGCAACCAGCTCACGTTTAATCGGGGTCAGTTCTGTAAAAGGAAAGGTTTGGTCAAATACTTAAGCTTGAAACATAGAAAGTTTTAGGAAAGCTTTCAGGAAACCGATAAAAAATATCCAAAGCAAGTCACAAGGCTGCTGTAATAATGCATTATTTTACTCTGTTAAGAGAGTATATTGCGCATACGTTTTGCATAACAACTATGTGGATTATACTTATATTCAGTACATGCATACATAAATCCATCCATCCATCCGTCCATCCCATTTCTGTAACCGCTTGTCCTATTCGGGGTCGCAGGAGTCCGGAGCCTATCCTGGAGGCTACGGGCGCAAGGCAGAGAACAACCCAGGATGGGGCGTCAACCCATCGCAGGCATGCATAAATGTATTTGTATATTTATAGTGAAGTACATATTCAATCTTGGCTTCAAAAAACGCCCCCTAAGACTGGTGTTTATATAATTGTTTATTCTATATTACGCAGTATAAATTATTAATAACTATTTCTTCACGCAGTCACAGGCTAGTGACCATACCCAAGCTCTAATTACGTATGTGGCATAATATTCTCCTCCGGATGGCCTTATTTGGTCATTTTGGGAGAGGACCAATAAGTAGGGGCTGTGTCTTCATAGTTCATGCTAAATTGACTCCCAGGGCACTCATTGTATATTTCGCTACGAAGAGATATAAGCTCATGAAGTAATTAGCAGTTCAAGAGAGCTGTGTACTTTCGTTTGCGGCAGTAACTACACCTGACATAAAGGCTGGGATGTATTCTAAAAATTGTCTATCTAACATATGGATCATGTCGGATATCAGGGTTTCCTTTGCATTACTGTGCGTTTTGTTCCTTCTCTTTGGCAAGAATGCAGGTCAGTATCCGTAATGCACCGAGTGTGCAAGATAAAAGGGGGTTTGCGTAGACGCAGCCTGCTGAAATGAAATGGAGCTCAAATTAGACTTTTAAGGGATTTTCTGATGTTTAAGTTCTTTAACTGAGCATCGTACAAGCGATTATAGTTCGTGAAATTGCATAGCTCTGCGTATTCGGGAATCCACTGATTTGTCTAAATCCGATGGGGAATCTTGCGTCTTTCGTTATTAATTTGTTTTGCTGCTTTTCTGTTATATAGGCATGAACACCTACCCCAAGGCGGAGGGTGTTACCTGGACTTCTTCTGATTTTAAGACAATATTAAAATGGGGTCCTGAACCAGTCAACTACACCTATACTGTTGAAGTTTATCGGTGAGCACATAGCCTACAGACCGCTCGATTGCACATATGTATTGGACGACATAAAAATCAGTGAAACTAGTTTGCATACTTATCTAATTATTAATCTAGGAACCGTTCCGCGTGTTGTTTCTTACGATGCGAGAAATTAATATTAGTCATAAATAGGGTTGGACTAGGATTAAATATCGGCCCTGGATTATGGGTCCCCCATCGATGTACCAAGCGATATATTTTGCCGATCGGGGCGCAGGGGGTGGCATATGGTGGTCCCCCACATACCCTACATCGACCCACCCGGAAGATGCTCGGTATGCCAGGCGGCCAGCCCAGCCCTGCTCATAAAGATTACGAGTTCAGAAAACATTGCTGTCTAATAGGAGTTGTAACATGTTTCAGAACACGTGGTTCTCGTTGTTCATTCATTGTACTATAGGTGAGTCTAGGTGCAGTTTCATAATTGTGGTAAATTATTACGGCGCTGATTTAACTGTAATTATTGATTACTGTTATTTCTATGCTTTTTGAAAGCTTTTTGAATGTTTTAAATCGCGTTTGGTATCGGATCAGCAGATCTGAATTACTTAATGTCCAGGCTTGCCAACTTCGGTGCGCTGTCTGAGATTTTCAGTTAGATACAAGTCTGCACACACATTCACACGCTTTTTCATGTATGTAACACTTTTATTACCTTGTAAATAGTCTGTTTGCAAACTGCCCCACTGCTTTCGATATAGCTTATTTTAGGTTTGTAATGGAATAATATACATTTACCGTAAAATTTCTTGCGCAAGCGTGAGAATCTGGAGGCGTGAGTGTCACGCCAGGTCCGTGAGAGTTGGTAACCGTGCTATAATGTGTAATGAAATACTGGTTACTTTTGAGTATTTCGCTTTTTTCAGCGCGTAGAACATATTTATTCCACATACCAGAAAACTCTTTTGGGGTAGTTTCTGGGTTAACTGTGTGTCCAATCTTGTGTACCTATTAATGCCAGAGTTAGCAAATTTGTTTGTGGTGATAATTTGCGACAACATTCAAACACATCAATATATTGAGTCCCCTCCTTGGAATTTGCTAGGTTTAATAAGGAAAATCACAGTGCAAACGACAGCCTTGCAGTTGAGGGTCACCGAACAGGCGAACTGAAAAATTAACCCTTTTCATGGAAATATATGTCCAATAAAGAGGCATTAATGTATATTGTTGATATTTCATTTGGTCATTCAATACTTATAGTCTGGTCCAGTGCAGGGCCGTGCTTAGCCTGAACAATACTTAGTCTCAGTATACTTTAGAAAAATATTACTTCATTTTTTGTTAAATATATTTACAAAAATAAATTGATTGATTGAAATATGATCTATTACATTGTCCTGAATGCAGTTAAGAATTAGCTGAGCTGTAAATTAAGACATTTGGTCACAATTTGCTTGAGCGACCACAAATAATGTAGTAGTACACTCTTACTGCATTAGTTAACCAGTGTTAGTTATGTACTGATCCCATGATCGACCATCATTAATCAGTCATGACAGTGTATTTCTTGCAGGAACTGTATTAGTTTATTATTTGTTTTTGAGCAGTAACTGCGTAACTAAGTTAACTGTGCCCCTCAAGTAAAGTGTTATCATACATTTTGTGGCAGCACTAGGGGGCTTTGAATTCTTAGCAGCACAAATATCCAGTTACAGTTTATAAACATCTCTAAACATCGGAAGGTCTAACTCCGATTCATTAAACACATTCTTAGTGGTTCTTAAAATGGCACGACGTTGGGCCCCTGAGTGAGGCCCTTAACCCCCAGTTGCTCCAGGGACTGGCTGACCCTGCCTTCTCAATTGTGTATCCCTTTGGAGGAAAGTGTCTGCTAAAAGAAATGAATGAAATGAAGTTTTTGGCTGCAGATAACACTGAACAGTAGAGCAGACCATGAAATGTCCCAATCGCCCTTTTTATCAGCCAGGGCAAAGATGGGGAGAAGAATGAACACTGTATTCGGACTGAGAAGACAGACTGTGATTTGACCAGTATGCTGGTTGACCTGAACGCCACATACATCGCTGATATTCTGTCTGAGCCCATGCCAGGCGTGCCTAGCGATGCAGTGGAGCCCCCGTACACCAAATCTCCTCCATTCTGCCCCTACCATGACAGTAGGTATTCCTCACAGTAGCCATCAATGCTAACAACAACCGAAATCCCGCAACACGCGTGACCGTCTCCATCTCCATCCAGTTCTGTCACTTTCCATATTTCCTACTCTTTCAGCCGAAATCGGAGCTCCTCGCTTCAAAATTAATGTGACCCAAGACGAAAGCAAAATTACACTTGATATTGAAGACCCTGTCACTGCCATCCATAATGGCAGGAAGCTGCTTAACATACGGGATATTTTCAAGAGTGACCTGCAGTATAAAGTCTTCTACAGGAAAGCACAAAGCACTGGAAAGGTGAATTCTGTGGCGCGGGACAGTGCAGTGTTGGCTATATGCTGACAGCCACAGCATCCTGTTTGAGCGCTGAACTAACAGTTGGGCCAACTTGACCTTCCTTTGAACAGAGGGAGAAAACTACAAGCAGTAGCAGGATGGTGCTGGACGTGGACAGGGGCGTGAGCTACTGCTTCAATGTGCAGGCGTACGTTCCGTCCCGCCTCGGGACCAAGCAGGATGGGACCTTAAGCAGCATGCGGTGCTCGCCGGGCGGAGACAGATCAGGTATGGTGTAGCTCAACTCAGGACGACTGAATTCCACAAGGTGTCCTGTGGATTTGATAAGTCGCTTTAGTATTCAGTTTAGTGGAGTTGGGAGTAGTAGGTGTATGGGCGGGGCCAGGAACATGGGAGGGGCTAATAACAGTGGGAGGGGCTATTCGAGTGGGTGGGGTCTCATTTAAGCATGAGAAATGAGTCTTCCTTTGTACTTTCTTGCAGAATACAGCATTGGTGTGATTGCGGGAGGCATCTTGCTGGGCATCATGCTGATAGGGACCATCACTCTGACCGTGGTATGCTGCAGACGCAGAAAGAGAGGCGGGGATGCAGGAAAAGAAGCAGTACCTCTGAAGAAGGTGTGAGAAGCAAAGCCTTCCACCCGGGTCATGGGGACATGGTACGACTGAGCCGGATCTGTATACCCTTCTACATTCCTTTGCCAAACACTGGAATTCTTTGTTTTGTTTCTGAGAAACACTGGTAGCCCACTAATGAAATAACATGTAAAATGTCTAGAGACATGCTTCTAAAAAAAAAAAAAAAAAAAATCGTTTTTAACTGGTAAATGGTATTTTTAAATAGGACGCATAGACACTGCGAAATTTCTTACTGAAGCACTGCGGTTTTTTAGCTATTTATTTTTTCGGATGATTTGTGGCAGCCTTAGTGCCTTGAAATGGGATATTGGTATAATGTATTTTGATAAATAGTTTACAAGCTGCACTTAATTTATTTGTTATATGTTAACAGATGTATTTGTATATTATGCTATATTACTGGATGTGTAGTATTTAAAGGTTTTGGGTTATATTTTTATTGAACAGTTAAATAATGGTTATCGATATTTTAACCCGGGATTTAAATGGTGGTTTTAAATGTAGATGTCCATATGTTATGCAGGTACTAATTATTTCATGATATAGGATACGATTTAAGGGCAAAAGCAGGTACGTTGTTTTGACAGGGTTTAGTAGGTGATTGGTGTGCTTGTCGGGAAAACTCTACTAAAATATATTTCGCACCAATTTTAAGTTAGACTAACCTTGCACACTCCTTATGTGCTGCTGTTTTTTACGTTTATCAGAAATATTTTAACATATTTACATTTTTTACGAAGATGTTGTCCGGCATATTTAAATGCTTTATAAAGATGTTTATTGAAAAGCCCTCTAGAATTATATAATATAGCAGACTTCCCAGAGATAATGTATACTGATAAAATAATAACATATGTTTTTATTTTATTATACAAAGATTGTATTCCTGTTCCCGTCTCTTGTCCATGCTGTCATCTTCACTTAATCGGACACATTTTTGAAAATCCGGTTCCACATGCTCGGTTTATAGCAACATGCATTCAACAGCTTTAAATCAAACATCAAACACATAAAAACCCAATACTGATCAAACACATGAAAAACAAAAATAGGGTTGCCAACTTTGGTCAGCTGGCTCGCGTGAGATTTTTAATTCGTGATAAGTCTGCACACGCATTTACAATGTAAGAGTTTTGCTACATTATAAACAGCCTGTAGGGTTTACAAACTACCCGCTAAACGCTTTCGATGTATCCAATTTTAGGTTTATAACGGAATAATAATAAAGATTATATAGATATTTGCCATATAGATTTCCCATAAAATTTCTTGCGTGAGCATGTGAGTCTGAAAGTGTCTGAGTGTCATGCCAGATGCGTCAGAGTTGACAATCCTACAAAAATGTTTTGGATTTGTATGATTTTAGGCTAAGAAAACAATCAGTTATTGTAACAGGAGAGAAAAGTGCGATCGGTAGCATTTAGATTTTGCGTTTTGGCAAAGCAGCTTGATAAACACATTTTCCGTCTACTTGGATGTAACTGACGAGCATTTTTTCCTGTGAGACCTCGATGTAAGCAAACCCTCCGGAGGTATTGTTGACAGAGCTGGAGAAGCGCAGCCAGGAAGCCGGGAAACTGCGCCTGTGCGGCGCGGACCAGTCATCGAAGGCGCCGCTGCCGCTCACGGCGTACGCACTGCCATCGTCCTCCTGGATGAACTGCCGGAACAAAGAACAACAGTTAATACGCTGCTTCAGAGAGATCGCCGAAAAGCCTCTGCAAAACGCTACGTACAGAACATATTTTAATTAAATTACCGTTTACATTACAAAACTTCATAGAATATATCATTTTTGTTGTTTTAAATTATTGTATTTATGGATTAAATAGCTAGTGCACAAAGCAGTAAATTAATTAGTATTACGAGGCTGTTGTTGTGAAGAATCACATTGGATTTGTCTTTGCGGCACAACAGCTACAATTTTATCGGTCATGGCAGAAAGTAAAGCTTCTCAGACGGACGGTGAATCTTCCAATTTCAAGCTGTCCTGACAGGAATACAATCACGTTACATTTCTGGGGACTTCATAATGTGGATCGCACAGCATGTGTCATTCCTCAAGTTTTCCTTGTGCACAACCATATGCAGAAATGCAAAGGAACTGCCAGACTAGATTTCTGAATTTTTGAAGCGAGTCATGTTGAAGAACACAGCAGTTTACTCAGCACATTACAGGGATGAAACAGGCCAGGGCATGCTGCAGCAAACTTTACCACATTCCACCGCCTGGCAGTAATGGATGACCAACCTGTAGGCTGTGATCATGGCCACTCAGATACAGCGTGACATTGTGTTTCTTCAACAAGGGCCTCAGCTTGTCCACTAGGCAGTGTGTGGGACCATGGTGTCCGATAGACCACACCGGGTAGTGACCTGCAACTACCAGGAACTCTGACCTAAGAGAAAAACCAAAGATAGGAGATTAGAGGAAAAAGCACAGTTGTTCAGGATCACTGTGAAGCATGACTTTGGAGGAACAGCTTCCAAACAATGCTTCGGAAGACAAATTCTTTGATGTGCTAGATAACAGGACGTGGCTGGGTAAAATCTATTGTGTTCCCAATAAGAATAGAAACAAGTTTACTTCCTGATGCGAGACTAATATGACCATAATACATGTTTCCTCTGGAACGTAGGTCTACAGTACAGTCATTGTACAGTACTGTACCTCAACTGTCAACAAGGCATTTCAGCGCCTGACAAATGGAGTGTGATCTTTTGAACCATTCAACTTCTTATATCAGTCAATGGTTTACAGAAAAGCTATAGACCTTCAGCACCCTGGGAATACATCCAGAAGGACCAACTTCTGAGAACGTCTGTGAGGCGTGTAGAACTTGAGGATGCTGAGAGATTCAAGAGTGAGCATCCCCAAACATGCCCAAAGATCTTCAGCAAAAGTTCCTTCAGCAAGAACATGGCTTTCTGGAACTTTTTATATTTGTTCCTTGGATATTAAACATTTCTTTCATCAAGTCAACATTTACAAACAGTGTTGGGTCAGAGGTTCATACAGTGTGTATAATATGTGTCTTTGTATGAATGGTCATAGAGCAGAAGAACATCATACTCAGTGTTCTCCAACTGTGTTTGGATCCAACTGAGTTGCTTGGCAGCATCCACATGGTTCTCTGGGCCATGGGGCTGAGTTTCCTGGTATGTGTTGCCACACAGCACCACTGTGTCAATCATGAGGATCGTCAATGATGAGGAAGTCTGTGGAATTTTCAGCTGTAGCTTGTAATACAGCTCAGGAAAGTGCCTGGGTATACAACAATAAACTTAGACCGATGAAACTTGTATGTTTTCTTTCCCAAGAAAACTAGCATAAAAAAAACCTACCATCTTGGAGATTTTGTGGAATAAGATATTTGTGCTGAGATATTTCCAATGTGATCATGATTTCCTGCTACAAGATACCAGGGGAGCTTAAGCAGCGATGAGTGATTGAAGACCTGCTCAAATGTCACCTGAAAGTGCAAAATAAATTACAATTAACGAGCAATGCAGAAAATCATCTCCAAATATCACAGTAAATTTTGCAATTACATTTCTGACAGAACAAGTTCAATGGTTTCTTTAAAAATGACAAAACTACTTACTTTTATCTAACAACTTTTACAGCCAAAAGAAACAACTGAATGATTGTGCCTTTGATTTGAATTCATGTGGAATGAAGGCCCCAGTCCTGATAGCCCAACATGCATTATATTATAAATTAATATAATATTTTAAAGCATTTAACAGAATCACCACCAGATGGCATAAACATCACTTATATCAGATAATCGTGTGACCTTGGGTTATAGTTTGCCGAGTGAAAGTACACTGGAGCTCACTAAAGTAATATGTTTTATCTACATTCACCATGACAACTTGTAGTCTAACGAAGGTCTAAAATTCCAACAGCGATAACAAGAAACAGTGAAACCTATTTTTGAAAAATGTATACAATTACTGTATATTGAATATTTTGTTTGGGGAAAAGCTTTGGAGCATGACTGTTACAGAAACTTTAAAACAGGCTATCTAGAGCTAGCTGGTACTTACCTTGAAGCGAATATCCTCAATGTCCTTCACACCACTGTAGTAGAAGTGGTCACCCAGGCTGAGGATGAAGTCGAGGCCTGTGGCATCAGCTACTCTTTCCAGTTCAATAGCATTTGCCCTCTCCAGGGGGGTGGAGAATGGGTTGCCTGGGATACCCCCCCAGTCACCAATACCAACAAAGCGTAGACTCCCTGTACAATGATAAACAAGCAGACAACAGCAGTAATGTTGACAAATGCTAAGTCTCTAAGCTGAAGTTCCCTTTCTAACAGCACATTGCAGTTTACACATGACATTGAGATACTTTACCGTGTCCTTGTGGCTCGCCTGTTGACATGAACAGGAGGACTATAAGCAGCGAAAGTACAAACTGCATATCTGCCATGGATCACAGGTCGTCGCCACCACCTGCAGGGGTGAACCCTCAACTATCACACGCAAAACTCTTTTGCTTTCTGAGCACAGACACAGGAAGTAGCTTTGCAGCTGAGGACTTCCTGAATTAAAAATGTGAGGTGATTTTTGTTCAATGGTTTCCATGTTAATGAACAAGCTACTGCTAAAATAGCAAATTATAATAATCATTATCCTGTGATATGTTCTACTTTGGACTAAAGTGTCTGCCACATAAATGTAATGGTATTCATTATAGACTGATAAGGCATTCTAAAACATTTAATACAACAGTTAAGATAAAACTTTAGCAAAAGTAGCACCTCGTGATTTAAATAGGTATAGGAAGATTTTGTTTTAACTGAATTATATCAATTCAAATAGATAATTTTGGTATATGTCAGATCAGTGTTATTTTAACAAAACTTTGGACAAAAATAATAATGTCCAAATACAGTCAAGAAAGTACATATGCGAGGATTATCAATAATGTTAAGAGGCTGCTGGTCAGTGACCTTTGACTGGGTGTGACATCACAGGCATTCCGATGTGAGGTCATCGGCCCTACCTCATCGTTTACTGGAAGCTTAAGGCTGAAGGTTCTTAAATGTACCGTAATGCCTTCCTGAGTGTCCCAGCCTTGTTCCCTTTGCTGCCTGGTATAGGCTCCGGCCCCCATAACTCTGACAAGGACAAGTGGCTGGAAGATGGATGGTTTTTAAAATCAAAGGAGACACTAACAACCATTTCCCCTGTGGAGAATCACCCTGACCTGCTAACCCGTAACAGCAGCACCCCTAGGCCAGCTTCCAGCTTCACCCTCTTCCCATCAAAAGATTAGCAAAGGGGTGAATATAGATACTGAGTACAGACACAGTACTTTTCTTAGGTTATTTTTTAATGAAAATGTACAGTTCAGCTTATTCTAGATCCATGCACATATTTACGGCTACAATCTTGAGTTGCCACAGTCCTGTATAAAACCAGGAATCTTACAAAGGTGTTTTTTTTATTATTATTTTTAGTTTTGAAATGTCAAGAAGGTAATTACATGAGTTTGCAGAGGCAGCAGCTAAGTGTCCCTTAAAGTAAAAAAGGAGGCTGTGTCCTTGCATATCTATCCATCATCCCTGACCTTAGAACACGACAAACATTGCATAACAGTTTCTGAACCCACAGCGCCTGGGTATTTCTCAACCCAGGTTCAGTATCAGAAGTTCCTGGCTAGACAGATACTCTGAGCACAGTATTGGACATAATTACATCAGCTCATTAAAGCACGCACGCACGCACACACGAACAGTTAATGTGCTGATTATTTTAAAGGGCTTTTGAGTGGGGGAAAAAATGGGTTACTGGGCCAGATGGGGCTGGGGAGAAGAGAGAGAGAACGTGTCCCAGGCCTCCGAGGAATTTCAGTTAGGTTAATGCCTTTAAATCAGCAGTAGCTGAAGGCATCTTCAGTAAATCAGACACAAAAAAGCAAATGGCTTCACTATAGGTCCAGATCAGTTACTGATTTACCCCGGACACATACGGACCTGGATCCACGTACCCTCCCATGCACTCCCACGACAAACTAAATGGGATTAAAAAAAACAAAAGGGAAATAAGAGAAGAAACATTCCTGGTACTGATAGACCTGGGTTGCCGCCCTTGATCTAGACTAAACAAGATCACACAAGTCCAAGCTTCATAGCTGTACTCTTACAAATTCCATGTTAAAGTAAATTTTATCCTTAGAAACATGACAACAACATATTTCTCTGGGATTAGCCTATTTAATAGTCTGAATGAAGGCAGTCCAGTGTTCAAGACTAGACGACGGATTTTTAATTACAAGTTATGTACAGCAATTAACAAATTTATTATTAAACCATCTTTAGAAATTTAAATAGTGTTATTGGGAACAACGGGTCGATCTGATTAAAAACAATACTCTCTGTCTAGCTGACCGCTTGCTTAAGTGGTAATCATCAGCCTTGGCCACTGAAGAGCGCTGTGGTCACACGCCACTTATGAGCCAAACTCCACGGTTTCTGCAGTAATTGGTTTGAACTCGTAGTTCCCCCTCCCGTCCATGTGGAGGTAGTACTGTGGGACAAGAACAAAATAAAACAAAATGGTCTCAACTTGCACAAGTCCAAGCTCAACTGATTTCTTGATTCATGTTTAGTTGGACCTGTCACTTTAAGAAGGGTAAATAATCATCTATTTATAAGCAAGCTGGCAGGGATCATAGGGTTATGGTGACAAGAGGTTATACTAAAGGTTATACTGAGCCTGCAAAGTACATTGACCTTATGCA
The DNA here is from genome assembly GCA_026781145.1 of Hippopotamyrus pictus. Lineage (NCBI taxonomy): Eukaryota > Metazoa > Chordata > Actinopteri > Osteoglossiformes > Mormyridae > Hippopotamyrus > Hippopotamyrus pictus. The sequence goes on along the minus strand of JAODLC010001626.1, from coordinate 15,556 downwards.
TTCAGTTAAATAACCTGCTGCATTAATTGGGTAAAATTTTAATTAGCTTTGTTAATAAAGCATTGGAAACAATTTAGGGAAGTGTGCTAGTGTTGGCCATTTCCTGAAACGTTTCTGAAATGTTTCCTGAGCTTACCTCATGGTGCTTCCACAGGGACTTCCTGTGCGACACTGTGAACAGAGTGATGCCGACCTGAGAAGCAGACAGCGGCGGCGGTTAGAGCAGCCCCACACTCAGCGACGTGTCCCCATGGATCTCGGCCTCACAGCGGTTACCTTCCTGCAGTGGCTGTAGATGTAATCCTCCACGTCAACGCTGACGGCGCTGGTGCACTCGTCCAGGATGGCAAACTGAGGCTTGTGGTAGAAGAGTCTCGCCATCTAGACGGCAGAGCCCATCCAAGGGCGTACACGTCACATAAAGATGAAAACGGATCAAATCAAAACAAACTCATTTTCATCCATAATTTTAATCGCTGAAGCCATGTTCAAAACCAAGGGACTTTTCCAAATACAATCTCTGATGCTCCACCTACCCCAATCTCTCCAAAAATCCTAGTGAGCACAGTATTCTGTATGGAGTTACCACATGAACCAACTACTGTTTCACACTTTTCTTTTTTTTTCCCTCAACATAATTCTTCCACAAATCTCCAAAGATGCAGAGATGGTTAATATATATTTGAAGATCTGTGATGCATGATAGTGAGGGAAGTATCTGATTGGCTGGCTCGTCAAGGTGCTGACTTGTGGAGCGGCTGTATTGTGACATCATACCATCCCATGAAGCTGTAGCTATAACAGGTTTTCCAGAAAAAAAGTAAAAACAAAAAAAAGCCCAACAATGGTGACTACAGCAAGGTGTGGTGAGACAGATGTGGTTAGATGCCTAGCAGGGAAGCCTTTCCGACAGCTGTGTGGTTGTGCTTTCACCATTAGTTCTAGATTTTCATCTCAGGGTGAAAGGTATAGTCCGCAGCTCTTGAAATAAATGAAAAGCTGTTGGCAGGCGCTGAGCTGCGGAGAACACGCTGTGCGATCCAAAGGTCATCTCTGAAGTCCTGCGCTGACTGGGCATTAGTTACACTTTCCAGTGTAGCCCCAAAGAAGAATAAAGAAAAAAAAAAACACCCACCGCCATCCTCTGCTTTTCCCCTCCACTGAGGACATCCATCCAGTCCTGCACGGTGTCCCACGTGCCTTCTCGGTCAAGAATGTGTCCCAGCTGGACGTTATCCAGATACTCCTTCAGCACCTGGTTTTGGGCCACATGGAAACACGTTTGTCAGGGAGATGGGCCACACGGCTCTCTAAGGCAGGGGTTCCTGACTGCGGGCCAGCATACAGTGTACATTAGTTTAGCTGATCAGAGGATTTAAGAATGATTCCCAGCCTTAGGGCGATGTTTAACGCGCAGAGGTTGGCAGAGCTGAATTTGTTTAGCCTTGAGCAAAGGAGACTAAGGGCTGACATGATTCAGATATAAAAGATTCTAAGAGGACTACATGCTGTTCATCCAGATTGTTACTTCAAAATAAGTTCTAATTCAAGAACCTATGGCTGCAGTCGGAAAGTAGCAGGGAAACCTGAGAAAGAACTGCTTCTCACAGCTTGTAATTGGAGCGTGGAACAGTCTGCCCAAAGGGGTAGTGCAAACGAAGACCCTGGATTCCTTCAAATCTGAACTTGACAAGATCTTGCCAACTTTACTTTATTAGTTTAATTCCCTCCAAGCGAGCTCGATGGGCCGAATGGCCTCCTTTCGTTTGTCATTTTCTTATGTTCCTATTACCCATGATTAATATGAATATCATGAACAGCACAAGTTGTTTGCTGACTGCTTACAAACTTTTTTCTAAACATTTTTAATTTTTAAATAGTAAACAAAACTTATTTGTTTACTATGGTTGGCTTCAGGGGTGGTCAAGCTTGCTGAGGGGAGGGGGTACTGTGGACTAGATTTAATAAGTTTTGCCATATACTTTTTTTGTTAATGTGAGCCAAACACACACATGTTCGGAGTCTTGGAAAAAGGCGTGCCTTATTTATTATTTTTGGAAATTAACCAATCTCTCCCACAAACCCCCAATGTTATGTGGACTGGTGGAATACTGACCACGAATTGGCAGTACGGAATTCCTGCTCTAAGGCCCCAAACAGCTCCTTTGGGAGGGTATACCTGGTCGGAAATCCCTTTCTTCCTCTGATCTTCAGGGGTGTCTGGGTAGATCACCTGGTCCCGCAGGGAGCCCAAGGTCATGTAAGGCCTCTGTAGCAAAATGTCACAGACATAAAGTCAATGGATCCTACAGTTCAATGCAATACCAGACAAGGGCCCACATAAAGGATCACTCTCCGAAATGCTATTGAACAGATATTACATATCACTTTGCAATCACTATACCATCCCATACCATCAGCTAGACACACTACGCAGATTGTCAGATATCTCTAATAAAAGATTAAAGAAGCACATGTGTAAAAAATTAAAAAAAAAAAAAAAAAAGAAAAATTGAATAATAGAATACCACAAGAAAGTTAAAAACATACCTGAGGAACATAGAATAATTTCCCTCTTTCAGGTTTGGTGAGACGTCCACCAAAGAGAGGCCAAAGCTTTAAAAAAAAAAATAAACACACACATTGTTACATCATTATGGATGATGGGTCACGTTTAGCCTCCGCAGCTTACATTAAATATCACACTACACTTACTTCTCCAAGGACACGGAAGAGTGAGCTCTTTCCACAGCCATTAGGACCACAGACCAAGACATTAGTTCCAGACCGTACCTTTAAGAGAAAACACATAATGTACATTAATGTTCATCTGCTCTTGGATAATAAACAGTTCTTCAAAAATAAATCAAAAACAAAATGCCTACGGTACTGCACAATTCTTAGGCAGCCAAAGAAAATTATGTTTAAATGATCTTCATGTTGGTACAAAACAATGATATTACGCCTGTCAAAGTGTGTTAGCTTAACCATCTCAGATCCTCTACTAAAATCAGCCCATTACTTGCAGCAACCACACAATACACCCATGCCTTTTTTAAATCTACCACTAGTATACCTTGTAAAGCTAAACAATATCTGATTTACTTTTTTTTTAACTAATTAAGTTCATTTATTAAGTGAGCTAGTGGTGAAATTTAATTCCCTAGGTTTGGGAACTGAAGCGGAGTTCATCCAGCCATCCAACTAGATACCGGTAACTTTTCAGAAAGCAGAAGAAATTTTTACTCATTTTTATTCTTACTCTTAATTTGCATACACTGCAATATTAAATTGTGAATTTTGTTCTGAGCAGATGTGCACTTACTACCCAGATAAAATAGTACTGTATAAAGTAAATGCATAGTAATTCTTGACCACAAGAGTTCCTAGATGAGAAAAAAAAGTGAGATACACCATAAGATTGTTTGATTACTTCCTCAGTATACATCCTCTTGGTTTTATTTAGACTCAGAAAGAGACAGTGTTTATGTCTAAACGATTGGTGCGTGAGCAGAATGGTTAAACATTAAAGTACCTCAAAGGTCAAGTCTCTGATCAGAATGTCTCCATTGGGAGTCGCCAGCGGCGTGTGGTCAAACCTGCCACCAAAACACTCATCATCTCATTGCACAACCTGCATTTATTTGCCAGAATTATAACAATATCTAGACATTTTAAAAATCAGAATCTAATACTGATAAACCACCACATATTTTCTGAATATAAGGGGTACAACCAAACTATAAAAAAGTCTTACTTTATAATCTTGTCTGTGTTGATAATCTCTCCATTTCCAGGGACGAGAGTCAGTTTTTCCACAGTTTCTGAGTTCTCTGAATTAGACAGGAAGGGAATCCACAATTTCATATTTACGGCTCTGATAATTACTGGATCATGGACCCAAAATACCACCAAAATATGACATAACAGCTGCTACCTCGATCGTGTTGAGTGACCATGGTTCGCTCATATTTCCCAGCATTCAGCTCTTTCAGGACTTTCATCAGTTCAGTGATGCGGGCTGTGAACCTGCGTCAAAGTGTAACAGCATTATTACAACTGCACTATTGGTTTTTAACTGAAATCACACCGAATGGATGGTAAGAGTGAAAGAAATAAATACAGTGGAGGAATTCGTACATTGGAGACCCTCAGGAAGCAGGAATGGATGAATGAATGAAAGATTTAACAGGAGAAAAGCTCAGAGACTTAGTGTAACTCACCCGGACAGCCTGGACATCTCCCTACCAGCCAGCACAATCCTGCCCAAAGCCTGCGACATGCGCAGAAGCATGCGACCACTCTGGTAGTAATCCTGAAAGCAGGAGAGAAGTTGAAGGTGCAAGTCAGTGACATTTTTAAAGGTGAACACACACCTGGACACATACTGGAGGAAAACCCAAGAGTCAATCTGAACATCGAGCCTGCACCAGAAAGACATTTCATTGGAGGATTATGAAATAATATGGTCTGTAAAACTAAGTTTGATTCTGGAAGAACTGAGCAGTTGTAAAGGGGGCACTAACAGTTCTCAACTGACAGAAGCAATCTGTTCCATAAACCCTTACGTAGGTCAAATTTTATGTTAATTGGATTTACCTTCCCATACCATTCAAGATACATTATAGCAAAAAACAAGAACCAAAGATATACTAATGGTCCTTATTGAAGACCATACATTTCAAAATCAAGAAGATATAATGTAAATTTACATACAGGCCTATGTCGCCTATTGGTGTTAGCGCTTCCATAAACTCTACGTAATTCGGATATCATTTGTATTTATGTCCAGTTATATTTAAGGTAGTATTATGCAGTTCCTTGAGCTGCATTTACGGCTTTAATGTTCTCAGGTAGCTATCCACTCTAAAAACTCATATTTGGTGATGAAGTAGCAGTTTGTGGTTGTTTTTTTTTTTCGGTAATTCTATTAGCTGTTCTTATCTTTACCTCCAAAAGTTCTGCATGCGTGCTCTGCTGATGACGAGGATGGGACAAGTCCAGGAAGGGACGGCTCACTACCAGGTAGCCCACTACGGTGGCCAGATCTGCAGGGGTACAAGTGGCCAGGGGGTGTTGAGATCCTAAATGTGCCCAGCTTCGTAATGGCCATTCAGCATATGCATAAACTACAGCCTGACTGCTGTTTTTTTCTTCACGGTTACAGACAGATGCCAGGTATCAGACAAGTAACTTTTTTCTTACATTTGGCAATTATGCTGTCTATAAATCCCATGGAGAACCGGAAGAAGATGAAATTGTGCAAATGATCAACCTGCAAAAACATGTTAAGAATCAGAATCAGGTGACAGAAAATATAGGCTTATTTCTAGCCTATATATTCAAAATGTTTTTTTCAATTAAATGTAAAAATATATAATAAATGCTGCAGAAGGGCACCAACAAAGACCTACTTTAAGATTTACTGTCATATGTGTATTTTTATAGAAGTTCTTACGAGTTTCTGGAAGGTAGAATGAATGGTTTGCTTCTCTCTTATGTTTCCATTGTAGAAAGCGATCTCTTCACTGCATGGAGAGAAGACATTTCACTGAGAAAATAATTCACTGGAATCTGTTTACATGTCAGACTCTAAGACAGAGTTTTGATATATTCCAGAGGAACATACCACAAGTAAAAACAACCAAGCAGAACTTGATGCTGACTCATAGGCTGCTGTCCATTAACACTAAAGAGAGTTTCAATGTTAGCGGCGGCTGACTGAATTCATTTGGTACGGCCCAGTGGTAGGGAGGCGATCACAGGACCCACCTGTTGGTGATGAGCCGGGAGTTGACGTACCGGTACTCCCCCTCATACCTCTGCTCCGTCACCGTCATTTTACCGATGGGGCGCCGTAACCTCGTCAGGAAGAGGCCGGAGATCAACAGGTAGGCCATCATAGTGGCAGGGCCCTGATATCAACAACAGACATTTTAGTAGGCATTTTGTTCAGCCTTGACAGTTTTAAACATCAACATAACAACAAACTTGAACACAGATATAGTCTGTACCATGATTTTCCATTTAAAAACCAGATTCTCTTTACCTGCGCTCCAATAGCACTTGTCAACTTGAAGATGTACAGACCAATGTCAAGAAGCGGCTGCAAGACAGAAGCATTTATAAACATTTTCCTTCCATTTTAACGGCATTAACATCTCTCAAGCCATCTCATACATCCACTACAGCGAGCGTAAACTCTTCTGAGACAGCCCAGTCAGCTGGAGACATCAGAGACTAAGGTGCAGGTCTAAAACGTGTGTTTTTGTGATAAACACCGGCTTTCTTGAGCCTCTGGAGCCCATAGACCAAATAACAATTTGGATATCAAGCTATATAAATAGCATTCTACATTCTTCAAACCATACATCTTCTGCTTATTAAAATTAAAAGACCAACTCACAAAACCTTAAATGTCACCAGTAATATTTTGCTTTGAGGTTCTAAGCCATTAAACCACTGTGACTGTCATTCCTATAACTCCCCGTACTGCCACGATTGAAAAGTGATGGCTAATCCTAGTACCAGAACATACACGCATCAAGACTACAACACATCAGTGAAGAATCATTTCTGACAAATTGAGTGACATGAGCAGTTGTCATGGTGAGCATTTGCTTCATGAACCAGCTACAGTGTGACCTTATCACAGAGAATTCTTTACCCCAGTTGGCTGGGCACTGCGTCTATAAGTGACTCGTCCCGCCCTCAGCCACATCTGACTCCACCGCCTTTTTTATTCCACTGCAGTCCGATGAAGTCATATGAAGTCCCACACACTATCCCAGCAGATCATTCTTGAAAACCTCCAGTCTTTGAGAGGGGGAACACCGGGTCTCTAGGCTGCTAGGCAAGCTTGCTAGCTAAAGCTACAACTATAGCAATTTAGAAGAATTTTTGGTTCTGTCTTTTTTTCATCACACAATAAAGTCTGACATTTTTGCTTATTGCCCGAATTTTGTATGCAATAAATTTCAGAAGCCAGCTATAGTTTAGAGAATCATTTCAGATTTTTCTTGTGCTTGGGAGAAGGGAGGCATGCGGCTCAGCGGATTGGGACCCTGTGCCTGTAACCGGGAGGTCGGCGGTTCAAATTCCAAGGTCAGCAGAGTGATTTCACTGTTGGGCCCTTGAGCAAGACCCTGAACCTTCAATTGGACTAGGGACAGGCGGACCTTGCTTTCTCAAATGTATGTAACTTTGGATCAAAACGTCTACTAAATAACTGCAATGCAAATGCTAAAAATTTCTTGTTCCTCTAATTTTTTCTACAGTGCTTTTGTGGCTTTCGAATGCAAAACACTTTTTTTAAATGTTCCTGGGCTTAGACTAAAGGGTCTTACAGATTATTCAAGTGTTTTTATGGATGTACTTGGGTGGCTGTGAGAAGAGGGGAACAGGAAATGCATTGGAGAGCTACCTTGCTCAGGTTCGAGTACAGGTCCACCACACTGTTACAGAATTTCTCCACATCCTGGGTCAGCAGCTGGTCTGCGTTAGCGATACGGTTATCCAGATTGCCCATCTTATAGTAGGTGTAACCTCTGGGGGACAGAAAAACACAGACAAAGTGGTCTCAAGCAAATTCACCTAAGGGTGGGCATATTAAGGTTCAAATAAATCTTTTTCTGCCCATGAAAAGATCCAACTTCTTCCCTTACAGAAAATAATTTTTGCCTGAAAAATATTTAGCTATTGGGAAAATTCAGCCAGACACATTCCCCTGAAATGATACCTGAAGCAATTAAATATTCCACCTTACTCAATTTTGCAACGAAAGTGCACGTGAAATAATGGCAGTTCAAGCATAGCTGCCCCTTTCAGGGACAGAATGGAGAAGCATGGGTGAAGGAACGGCAGCACTTACTTCAGATACTCATCATAAAGGTGTCTGGTGAGTCTGACACGGAAGCACAGCTTCAGCTCATTGAGGCCCAGCTTCAGGAAGTTGTTCACTAAAGCTATCTAAATGAATCAGGGTCAAAAAGAGAACTTATTGGACAACTTGGCAAAAACTATCATCAATACCATATTGTGTCTGACGTACAACATACATGCAAAAATTAACATACCACAAGGAGGCAAAATTGTTAAGAAATATTACATTACAAATAATGTTGCTATTCTTTAATCTGGGGATAAAGTATGTCCACTGCTTGGAGGACGTGTCTCCATAATTCTCCTCCTCCACTTAAAATAACAGTTCTTTGACTATGGCAGATACATGCGACTGAGGATCGTGCCATTCACATCAATTATGACTCAAGCCATACATGTTATTAAACAAAAAAAGAATGTCCGGTTATGATAGTCATGTGATCAGCAGTTTGTAAGAAAACTCAGGCCTTTTACAATCCAAACGTTGGTAAACACAAGTTTCTGTGCCCGTTCAACAAGATTCCTTTCATTAATGTCAGGGCATGTGATTAGCAGGGCGGGGGTTAATCCTAAAGCCACTACTTAAATCCTGCAGAGTAAAATACATTAATTTCCACATAATACAATTCAATGAATGTATGTATGTAATTCAATGACATCGAGGTATCAACCTTAGCTTATTTGCTTGAATATTCTTTAAAAGTAAAAATTTAAAAGATACACTTACAAGAGGCATGGCGGTAATAAAGTTGAACAAGTACTTCTTGAAATCTTTTGTTGAGCGACCAATAATTGCACTGCAAACCACATCATGCAGAAAAAGAAAGCATTGTCAGTAGATGGAACATGTAGCGGATGGGTCACAGAAGCAGGGGTGTCTGCCCTGTCAGTAAAATAAACAGGCGAAACAGGACCCAGAAATGGCAAACAGCCATTTCAGACCTTCAAAAACATGGTCAGTTTTCTTTATCTGAAAGCCATACAAATGCTCTCTGCAATGATTAATAAGTTACTCAGCCATAGGTGCAGACAGTTATTAAATCTCATTATCCCCATGCGGGCATCACAGGGATGAAAATTACCACAGAAATTACGGAAATATAGGAATAAAAGTGTTTCTTGAATAACACAATATCTCTGCTAACGATACCACTGCAGGGGATTAAAAAAAAAAAATAATTAGCAAGTAGGCATTAAAACTGCATATAAAACCAGTTAAAGTCAAAGTAAGTTGGCTACAAACTATGACCTATTAACTACGTGCAAGGTATGTTATGACGAAAAATTACAAAATGCCCCTTTTGTTGTACAGAGCGAAGTGACCAATCTGTGCTAGTCGTTCTTTCCCACAGCGCCATGGCTAAACCCAAAAACCGGAATACCCAGAATACGATACCACTCCATTCAGAGGCGAGAGAAAAGCCCCTTGCGGGATGAGGCAGCCTGCTTCTACGAGCAGATGGCCCTCGGACTTCCCCAATCCCTGATCCCTATCAATGGCCCAGTGTCCGTGGAGTGCAGGACACATATGGGAACTTACCTTTCGATCATTGTTCCATTCTGGATCATCCAGACATCGCAGTAGGTACGAGCAACCAGCATCACGGCGATAAGGACCAGATATCCCGACTAGGACAAAAGCATAGGAGTACAATGGCTATCAAATGAGTAGTACAAATAACCTCAATTTAAAAAAAAAAAGTTACATAACTGTTTTGAATATTTTTGGAATGACAATGGGTGATAACTTATAAAACACCTGTAGAAGCTTGTGAAATTAGCACTTTTAACTGGCTTGTAACATTTCGGCAATGGTCAGATGAGAATAACTACAGAATTTAATCTTTTCTGAAATGTTTATACTTTCGTCATATTCATATTCAATTCATTCAGCGCAGCTTCCAACAAAGTTGCTGAAGAGTGCCTGCGAAAGGCTAAGCATACTTACAAACAGATCACATTACACTGACACACACATCCATATATAATTAAAAATATGTAATATTTAGACAATAAATACTGCATAATATTGTAATAGTAGCAGTTATGGGAGTAACTATTCAAACTGAAAAAAAAACATATTCAACAGACTCACACCACATTTTAAAGTCCAGAATTTAGGATAATTCATTGTGACAGATTTCATCTGGGTGTTCTGACATAACCGTAAAAGTGTTGCAATATCTCTTCACACAGCGGAAGGCCACAGAGGACATGTTGGTGCTCTAAAACCATTTATTATAATGATGGCAAGGCGTTCAACATGCAAAAACTAGATACATGAACCATAAACGAGGTGGACTTCAAAATCCACCGATAATAATTAACGAAACAATGACGAATAAAGAACACCAACCTCTTTGCAAAACATACTAGGAAGCATAATCCTGCAGATCCGACAGAGACGTGCAAAGAACACCTTATCCACGGCAGCTCTGTCTTTCTTCGCTTCTTTCTGCAAATGCAAAACCACGTGCGAATCGGAAGAAAAGGCGTTAGTGACCCATCAAGTACGCCGCATGCATATAAATGTTAAAATTGCAGTCTTACAAAATAACATTAAGACGAGGTGCTGGATGATAACTGGGCGCTACAGTAAAATAGAAAAAGATTAAGAAAAAAAAAAAACATTTTCTCGAACATAATATGCAGTACTTACGTCATTATTCAGCTGCAGTTCTGACTGACCTTTCTTACTAGAAAACACAAATACTATTATTATTTCTAGTGAAGAAACCGGCTTTGTATGTGCGTTTGATATTTGCATGAGAGGCAGCCCGTGTTATGTACCTGTCGTGTGTATGTGTCGCAGTCTGCAGGTGCGCTTTCCCCGGCCCTCACTCTCCCCCTAACTCCCCCAAACAATAGTGCCAAATGTCAAACGGGGCTGCAGAAGCCACGGACGATCTGACACTGACGGGCAGAGTCGTTTCTGCAACTAGATGCCAGCTTTCCCAAAGCACTGTCCAGAAACGCGTCGATGGCACCTACGCTTTTTTGCCGTCTTTGCCATGTCACTGCCGACGTTACCGGCGTCCAACATTGTAGCATCTCGACCTTATCGGATACAAAGGCTGCCATTGTTTGCCGAAAAAAGCACCGATACGAAACTGAACTGGGCCACCGATGTATTTAAAGCTATATCAAACAAGCAATTGGGAGTGCACGTCTAACCCCAGACTTCCATATTCGGACAAGGTCCTCCGCGCTACACCTGACTTCATAGGTATCTACCGGGTTGCCTACACCCGACCTTTTCAGTGGCTATTCTATTTATATTTACAACAGAATCAGCCACAAAATTTCGCGTCCCCGGCGATCGCACCACGTACCCGTTGGGTTTGGCGGGCCTCCGTCTCTGCTTGAGGAGGAAAAGGATGAGGAGGACCCCGCTGATTATGGAGGAGTTCTTAGTTGTCAAGTACTTGCTGAAGGCCGCCATGTTTCGCACACCGAGTTGGCCGGTCAGAGAACAGCGTCATGCATGCCGGGATATGAGGAGGAGACTAAAGGCAAACTGCCCTTGTGTAACTGCTTAACACTGAAACTGCGTGTATCCCGTCTGTCACAGTCCCATAGTAAAACTCATTGGAGTAGGAAATTGGGTATCTTAAAGCGCATCGGGGTAAATAAATGTATTACTGTACATATAGGGGACGGTCAGAAAAAGAAACGAAGGAAAAGGGACTTTTCCTAATCTATATCAGAAACCCAGCTACAAAGATGAGTCATAAATAGGTCGGATGTTAATTATCAGTATACAGCTATTAAATGGGTCTTACAATCAGCAGCTTTATGTGAGTTTTTAAAGCATCTTGAGTTCTAAAGAGGTCAAACGATGTCTGAAGAGAAGCTGCATCCTTGCTAGAGTGGCAATGGTGCTAACCACTGCGCCAGTCGTCATCAGATGTAAATATCCCATGCATGAGCTTAATGGGAATTTCTGGACCACAAAGTGTGACATGTGCCGATATACACCTACATTTCCCCTCAAGGACAAGAAACGTTTCTGCTTCAAGAATGTTCCAGTATCCCACCTCCCATACTTTAGGACTTGCTTGACTGCTTTCCAAGAAAGACTGAAATTGTCCAAAAGGCAAAGGGTGGTCCCACTCAATATGTACTTATAAGGATTATAGTGTTACGTCTTTAGATCGTCCATCGCTTGTATCTTTAGATTGTAAGTCACAGAAATCATCGGAATTCTGAGTTTTTACTCAACATTGTCCTCTCTATCAAATCATTTTATTAATTTACCTATCCCATTGTGCAGAATAGCATACAGTATGTAATATTAATAAATTTAAAAATTATTATAATTCGGTGTTTGACATTAGCTAAATGAGTTACATGCACTAAAATGAATTAACATTTGATATTTTCCCATTCAGTATCGGATTTTATCGACAGCATTGCTTTAAAATGTAGCAACAGCAGCAAACCTGTAAAAAGAAAAAACAAGTCCAGGATAGTCACTAGATGGCAGTAGAAGCGTTCCGACATTCGTAGGTGTTTCCTTCATTTTGTCAGCAGCAGTCCCGACTGTATTTCCGTAGTAGTGCTTATTTCATTTTCACTGGAAGTATCGTATGGGATATGTATTCTGAAAATTGAGGACGCAGAGGAATAGGGTTTTACAAAACTTATTGTATGAAAAAATATATAATAAAGAAAACACACAAGTTTACTGTTTTGTCCTAAAGCAAAATTCTGAGGATTTTTTTATTTATTAGAAGATTTTATCCAAAGCAGCAAGCAATTGTGAAAGCAGAGTCAGCCACTTCTTGGAGAAATTGTAGTTATAAGGGCTTTGCACAAAGGCCAAACTGTGAATTCACTGAGTAGACCAGGGGATTGGAACTAGTGACCTTATGATCACAAGAACAAAGGTCTATCCCACTAAGCCACACACCAGACCCATTTAACTTTAGACCTGTGGGATATTATTCATATGATAGAATTGGTGCAAACACTGGGTTTGTTGAAGGTTCAAATACCAAAGGTTCTGCAACCCTGGACGAGGGCAGCTGAAAAAAGGATGGAGGGATGGATGGAGGGATGAACTGCATATATAACTGACCAGCATGTTTGTTCCAGAAAAACAAATGATAAAAATGTACTCTCATGTCTCTGAGACATGTTTCACAGTATGTACAGCTATTGTATTCACCACAATTATAAATATTAATATTGACTGTAAAGTAATATTGGAATTGCATTCTAAAATCACATCAGTCCTTTCTGTGGCATTATCAGAAACTATTTAAATGGACTCACCAACAGACTGTATTTGATATAATAGGAAGCCTTTTACATAGTGGATATCTCAAGTACCTCAAGTGGTCAAATATTTTCTGATGTACTGCTTATAGCCTTATCTAGGAGAACAATACCCTTAGTAAACGGAACTGAGAGAGCAATCATACAGCACACATCGATACTCCTGCCGACACGGCATCCGTTATAAAATTACTCTGGCCTACATGAGAAACGCAAATATGTTTCCTAAGCACCTTAGAGACCCCATCGCTGCATGCAGGTCGCATTGCACGCACAGCAACGGGTAAAACACCTGTTGTTAAGGGAGGCCTCTATGATTAGATAGGTATACTCGTTTTCGCCTCCGTGCTGTTAGCCAGCCAATGAGAAGTTAGCTTGCACATCACGTGTGAAGGGGGAGGGCTCGGTAATAGAGAAGGCAGTGAATCACGATTTTAAGTCGCTTGAAAGTGAGACAGAGTAATTCTTACAGTAACACTGATCTTGGAGCGAGGCTTCAGAGACGGGGGTTTAGTTTAAGAGTCTAAGCCAGATTTCCGGACTTCCCGACAGGGCGATGTTACTGATGCAAAAATCAGGTGAGCGCGCTCATCTTTAAGACCCGCTGTCGTACAAAATAACTGATTTAATAAAAGTATTTGGGCAAGTAAGTGCAATCCACATATTGTGAGTAGAGGCGCCTAGTTACTTATTTGTTTGTTTGATTGTTTGTTTTTTTTGCAGATGTTACATTGCTTGTGTTTTGTTAGATCTTTGAAATTGCTGTCCTCAGAATTTAAGGGAACTTTTACTCAATGTGTATTATTGACGCTGTTTAGCAAATTACTCTGTTTAATAATTATTTAACAGCGCGAAGGTTGCCGTGGGTAATATTATCAGGCAGGCTACAAGTGTCATACATTACCTAATTTGGGAACATATCCAGTTTTCTACCGGTGGACTATAAGTTTCGAATACAGTGTTACATGCTACCTAGATACCGGTTCGACTTAGTGATTGGTGTAGAGGATATGCCTTATGAAGTCAATAAGGCTCTCCTGGTCTAAGCATTAAGTGTTATGGTTTATTAACAAGCTGTTTGAATATTCACCACAGAAGGTCCACATGTCGTGTTGCTCAGGTGGAACGAACTCCGTCGGTCACCTTGTTAGGCTGCAATAACGGCGACTGTTGTCGCAGTACGGTCACGTAAAAAGAAAATATTTTTCTTAAACTATTTCCGCACATTTGGAGTATCTAAACCGATGTTACACGCAAGTTTAATTTATACTGTTTCAAAGTTTGGAATTTAAAACGGTTTGCATGGGTCTTCCTTCTATGATGTATTTTTTTACGAAATTATATCGATATTTGTGGTATCTCAGGATAAAGCTAATGCACTTTTATGGCATTACTCCTTAACGCTTCTTCTAAGCCTCCCAACCCTACTTTTAATATAAGGCTGGGATAGAGAAATGTGGGGTACATGCAGTTCATACTGACCTTGTCCTCACATTAGATTTTGATATTTTAATGATAGTGTCTGGTCAATAAGCAAAAAAGAAATAGCCACATTGGCAAGCAGCTATCCTACAGCTGTCTTAGCAGGATGAAATATTACTAAGCTTATCATATGCATGATTAGGTTTATTTTTTTGTAACTATTAGAATTTATTTATTTTAAAAGTACGGGCATATATATATGAATGAGGACGTTTCTCATATAATGTTGGATTTTTTTGCATTACATGAAAAGTGAGTCATTCATGATAACAGGATATTGTTTGCTATTGTTAATGTGATGATATTATGCTATCAGAGAGGAGAATTGCCCTCTTCCTGTTCCCTTTCCTGAATGAAAAAATAAAAAGCATCTTATTGCCTTAGGGGTCACTCTCCATCGCCTGGAGTCACGTGGAGCTCAGTGGTGGTAAGGTGTGAATCACCCTGGGCGAGAGCTCAGCAGCGCAGGGATGTTGCGACACAGCAACAGCGGCGGAAATAAGCGCACGTTGGGCATCGCCAGCCTCTTGCCCCTTTCTGCGGGCCCGGGGACCTGGGGAGCCAGTCGAAATCTGAAGGGCAGCTCTCTGAACTCCACCGGTGTCGATGGCGTGGACAGCCCTGGAGAAGACCCCGGCTACATCATGCAGCTGGTTAACGACGTGCGTCAGGTCGCTGACGTCCTGCTGCGTCTTAAGGAGTCCTTCCTGTCCGAAGGTACGTTTGATATTACAATTCACTCTTGGAGCTGTTATGGGCAGCGTCATTCTTGGTTCACGTGTGGTGGTGTTTCTCCAGATTGAGATCTGGGGTGAGTTTCCCGAAGCCTTCTTAACGCTATGTCGTTCGTTAGTTCTATCTTTTAACACAGAACTTAAGAACGACGTAGCGTTAAGAAGGCTTCGGGAAACTC
>JAODLC010001562.1:0-30682 GCA_026781145.1 Hippopotamyrus pictus | reverse complement strand
TTTATCCCAGACTACCTTAAATCTGGCAAGTTACCTGGCTAAGCAAGTAACCCTGCTTTGTGAAACAGGCCCCTGGTTAGGTCCAAATATTTATACTAACTGTGGATGACCTAACCAAACTAACTGTGCATCATTATAATGCATGATAAAGAAACCATGTACCGCATTTGCTATGAACAACCCCTGTAAGTCCATTTAAAACATTAAACCATTCACTGATGGCTGTGTTCCAAACTCCTGAAGTAATTGATTGTGGAAATAAGTGTTCTGCTTCTGATAGTGACGGTATATAGGTTATAGATTTTAAGTTCACTAGGAAGTGCTTTTTAAGCGCCTCGTAAAAAGATACTTAAAAAGTAAAGGGCTGGTAGGTTTCTGTATGACAGTACTCTACATCTGTACGATATCACTCGCAAAAAAAAATAGCATTATGATGCTGTCATCACAATAATTTGAACACAGTAAATACACTGAAGGTCTTTTGTTTTTAACTGCACAATAAACACTCACATTATTGCTGTCCCTGTTATTTTAGTTTCACGTGTTAGCAGGTATCCAGTCTTCTATTACCCAGAACATGTTTTATGTCCTCCGCCTCCCTTTCATCCTACATTTACAGCCATTAACTCATTTTTTTTCTTATCCTTATTTGACATTCAGTGCATTTTGGTGCATACTTTTAAAAGTTCTGTGTGTTATTAATGTTTTAAATGGTGTTAATGTAACAGAATGGTAATTCTGTCACCAAAAAAATCCAAATTTATTATTCACTGATTACAATAATGACATTTTTTTATTCATAAATGTAAAGTAATTTTTCCATAGCACATTTTTAAAACTGTGTATTTGGTAACTTACCGTTCTAAATTTTATATTGGCCCAGGGCACAAATCTACGAGAGCAGGTGACTTTTGGTGCCAGATAAACGCAAAAAACCTCATGGAAGAGGGAAATAGATGGTTGTTCTGAGTGGGGACAGTTAACCCGGCAATCAGCATACTGTTACATACATTATCTTTGCTGCCATTCTAATTGCACACAAACCATCAGTCTGAAAATATCTCACAATCTGCCCTAGTGGCTATTATGGATAAATATTTTTTTCAGCACATGGACAAAAAAAACATAAAATAAAATGGACAACAGTGTCTGTTTTATTAGATTTGACTTCTATTTACAGTAGCCACAATGTTTTAGTGCAACTGCAAGCACCTGTAAGCAAAAAAATTACTATTAAACCATTTTTGTTTAAAAAAGCCACATATTAAATACAGATTAGCACTATTTGTCCACAAATCTCTACAAAATAAACATATACCCCGTAATTCATTTTGCTAATATATGCTGGTATATGTTCAACAAAACTATTCAAATACTGCCATCTGCTGGAAAACTTTGACCTAGACGAATGGGTGAGGAACCTGCAGTGGAGAGACGCAATACCCTAACGAATTTCTCCCAAACAGAAAGCCAGGTTTGAATATTGTTCTCGAGATAACGCGAGGGAATGCCACAAAGTAATCCAAATGACAGAAAGAGTTCTCCAGAGGTTGGAAAAGCAGAATCTTTGAAGCCACCCACAAACGCAGGCCAGAAAACACATTAGGAGTGGTCCACAATGTCTTTCGTATTTTTATTGTACAGATACAGTAGGCTTTTGGTGTCACACAAAAACTGCAATATACAACCACCAGGGGGAGAAGCGAGCTTCGTTTCCACCTTGGGAGTCCTAACTATCAATGGCTGTTGACTAAGCTGTGCAGCTTGGGGTTGGTGTGGCCACTCTGCTTCCGTCGCTCCCGGCAGCTGTGAACCGCGGCGGCCACGGCGAGCAGCAGGGAGCTGGAGATGAGCGCGAAGCCGCTGAGGAAGAAGGTGGCCGTGTAAGAGCCGGTCCGGTCGACGAGCCAACCTGCCAGGAAAGGAGAGGCCATCAGCGCCGGGCACAGGCTGTACAGCAACAGGCCTGTCTTACAGAACACACCACACTCAAGAAGTGAGGATGGCTGACATGCAGAGTAGAGCTGCATGATATCTCATCGCGATTATACGGAATTTTACTTACGGCCACAATTTGGTAAGCAGATTATTTGTGCACCTAAAATATTAAAGAGACGTGTATCATGACGCCCCAAAATTAGTAATCTATATAAATTTGACGTGCCTTTTTGTTTAATAAACGTGTTAGACTTTAAACTGCAAAAAGTACAGCCATCTTTTTACCTTGTTTTACCCATAATCTCCTCTTTTAAAAGATGTTGTGGCTGTTGAGCTGTCCGTTTCTTCACCATTTCTTCAGTACTTATTGCTTCTATGATTTACCAAAACAGTAGCATGTGGCGTGCTCTGCTAACCTAATTTAATAAACATAAAGATACCCTAGATTTATACAGATTACTAGCTTTTGGGTGTCACAATACGCATCTCATTAATATCTCAGGTGTACATTAATCTGCTTACCAAATTGTGGGTGTAAATGAACATCCATATAGTACTGAAAAGCTGGCATTTGAACAAATGTCACACCTGTTACCTATAGCCCTGGTGATCATTGTGCATGTGCCATACAGTTGTGATTAAGTTGCAATGTGATATCATGCAGCCCTAATACACAGGAATGTGCAAAAATCTTTGGTAGCCAAAGAAAAACGTTAAAAGGTATTTATCTGAACATATGCAAATTAACACTGACACAATAAAAACTAAAAAGGATTTCATTCTCCAAAAAGTTACTAATATCCCAAACCTCTCCTCAGGGGCACCACAACCATTCCATATATTTGTTAAATTTCACTACCTAGCTCACTTAATTAATTAATTAAATCAGATAAATGGCTAGACATATTGATTACCCAGTAAAGGTGTGCTACTGGTCAAGTCAAAAAGTACATTGGTATACTGGATGATTTCTGCAAACACTGGGATGACTTTATGAGAGGTTTTGAAATACCTAAGCTGACACACTTTGCCAGACATAATATCAGTTTTGTACCTACATAAAGATCATTTAGACATCATTTTCTTTGACTGCCAGAGACTTTTGCCCAGGATTGTATTTTTAGAACTTTTCCAAGGCCAATAGCTTTACAAAAGACGCATTGCCGCATGTCTTCACTGGTGAGTGTGAAGGGCCGTCGGAACACACCTCCGATGGGCGGGCTGACCAGGTATGGTACGGCGTGGAGGAAGTACACGACTCCCAAGGCAGAGGAGAGGTGGGCCGTGCCCACGGCGTCCGACGTCACCACGGGAATGAGCGCCACGTAAGCCCCGTCGAAGTAACCGTAGAGCACCGCAAACGGCACTAGCAGCTGGAAGCTCCGCAACAGGGGGGCAAAGAGGCAACATAAGCCCTCCAAGCCGACGGCTAGCATGTAGCACACGCTGCGGTGCTTCCTCAGGCACCTGGGTGAGGGGGCGGGGACACACGTTACCCAATTAGCTTGCTGGATTTCATTAGATATCACACTGTCAGAAGAAAAGTTCCAATTCGTACGTTTGAGGGTACAATTACTTGTCACTAGGGCTGTACCCTCAAGGGTCTGCTAATTGTACTCTTGCTGTAGGTAAATGTACCTTTTAAGGTGCAGAATTGGACTCTGAGGATCATTTTTGTATCATTGGGGAACAGTAATGTGAGCTTTCTGAGCAAATACACACTTAATTCCAATTTTCTATGATTATTTCTAAGATTCTCTTTGATTGCACAGTCCCGCATGTATTCCCCGCAAATGGTTCCAGAATTACACAAGGCTGCAGCAGCCCTGTCCCGGTACCTTCTGTCGGTGAGCCAGCCGAAGGTGACGTTGCCCACGATGTCGATGACCCCCAGGATGGACATCAGAAGGGCGGCCTGCTGGTGGCCGACACCGACGTCGAGGGCGTAAGGCACCAGGTAGACGAAGGGCAGGCTGCAGCCACTGGCGAGGAGCAGGAAGGACGTGGCCAGCACCACGAAACTGGGCATGAGCAGGAACCGGTACTCCTGCATGGGCCGGAAGCAGCAACGGCGGCGCTCTTGGCCATCGCAGCATCTCGCAGTCACCGCCCCGTCCCTCGCCTCGGACTCCGCCGCCACGGACCCGTTCTCGGCCCCCGCCGCGGAGGTGAGAGGTCTGAGCAAGGCCCCGCAGACGCACAGGTTGGCGACAAACCCCCCGGCGATCAGGAGCGCCCCACGCCAAGAGAAGTGCTCTATCAGGAGCTGCACCGCTGGCGCCAGGACGAAGGTCCCGATCCCGCTGCCGGACATGGCGATCCCGTACGCCAACGCCTTCCTCTCGTGGAAATAGACGCCGACCATGGCGATGGCCGGCGTGTAACAAAGGGCAAACCCAACGCCTGCAGGTAGAAACCTCTGCGCATTAACGGTCGACCTCAAGCGGTCGTGCCGGGGGGAACTCGAAGAAAGCAGGGGCGGTGTGCGCTACCTGTCAGGATGCCAAGGGAGAGGTAGAGGTACTCCAGGCTGGAGGCGAAGGAGCTGATGACCAGCCCGGTGGAAGCCAAGAGGCCTCCCAGGATCACCGTGATGCGGAAGGACAGTCGGTTCCCGATGAAGCTGCCAAGCGGAGCTGCCAGGACAGTAAATCACAAGCACTGGAGATGGACATACAATGTATCTGTCACACGGACCGTACAAGGTGAGCTGTCGGAACCGTGATCATAAAAGCACAGTTTACATGGAAATTTACCATTATATTAAAGACACAGTTATGCCATTAAAGTATGGCATATTACATATTTACGATATATTGTAACAGAGAATTTTATTCAGAATTTTAATGAAACTCATAGTATAGTATAGGTCGTAAAACTATGCATTCAGCATCTTGTAAAACGTAACAGTACTTTTAATGCACTTTTGAAGTAATGGCTAAAGACATATATAACATACATAACAACATAATTATAAGAGATGTAACTGAAACGGTAAAACTAATTTTCTATCCCCTCTCTTATGAAAGTTATAGATCGGCATTCTATCCAGGGTGTCGTCTGTCCTGTGTCCCGTCCATGTCCCCTGGGATAGACTGAGAGCTAAGATGTTATGGAAGAACGTTATGGAAGAATGTTATGGAAGAACGTTATGGAAGAACGTTATGGAAGAATGTTATGGAAGAACGCTATGGAAGAATGTTATGGAAGAATGTTATGGAAGACCGTTATGGAAGAACGTTATGGAAGAACGTTATGGAAGACCGTTATGGAAGAGTGTCATAAGCTGTACTTTTTGGTGTCACGCATGATTAATTACCCATTAAATATTATTGAGACTTATTATACTTTATATATCACATTACATCATTCAGCGAAATGCGGGAACTCTTACATAATTTGATATATTGTTACATGTTACCCCTGAAGCCATTGACTGCTTTCTCTAGTCCGACATTTTTTTGTGGCCTCGGCACCTCAGAGTTACATATTAAACAGTTTAAAGATCCACTCTCTTTACCTATGGGCTACAATTTAAACAGAACATGTGGCATGGGTTGTGCAGTGAACATTATACTAATTTGCAGAAAGAATTCTGTCAATACAGGCAGATTAGAGACATTTTTGGACAGAGGTTAATGCATCATCCAGGATGTAAAATATCAATAGGATTCTGGGGGATGAAGTAAAGTCCACAACATTCGGCTCAATCTATAGTCAGTCCCAGCCAGAGGAGGCCGTCTTGTGACTTTCAGCTTCATGGATACAATGAAGGCTAAATCTATCCGTAAACCAACACCAAGTCTACAAGTAGGAGTCCTGGAAAGTGCTACACAAACAGGGTTGGCAGAAATGCAAACAGTGCAATGCAAAGCAGAGTCTGAGTACTTGATAGCATTTTCCTGCACTGCATTAAACAAGAGCACAAAACTTACACACGACACAGGGATGTCACAGAGGCTGCTAATCACCTAACCTGGGGTCCTGGGAAATCTACAGCTATACAAGATTCAGAACCTATGCAACATTAACCCCATATGGAATTACTGTCAAGACAACACCCATAAGGAGACACTAGCCATTTTGGTACAAGGCAAGGGACGCCCGGGAGAGAAAAGCCAATAGACTTTCATTCAGTAATTCTCTAACAGTAAGTCCTGGATTGTGTGAGAGGCCCACACAAATATGCAGGAAGAATATGGCAGATTAAATTCAACGAAGCTAACCCGCTTACCCAACAAGCCCCCCCAGAACATTTAGGAGACATGCATAATAAATTTAGGCAGAACAGGAAAGTTCAGGTTCAGACCAAGATTTTGTTTCAACCAACCAGTTGAGCGTAAAGAGTCACATGATGCAACTGATACTGTTTATGTGTCAACAGTCCTTATATTGCATACTCCATGACTACGTACAACTACATGGAGTGGAATACCTTCATGTTTTGATATCAGCCATACCTTTGAATTCCCAACTGACTTCAGTCCTCTAAACTTACATTTCAGAGTACATGGAGATCACAGTTAATTTATGTTGGGCTTATGTGAGAGATACATAGAAAGGGTAATACAATTGCAGATTTGATGAGGCAAGTCAAAGGAACTCTTACCACAGAGCATAGTGGTGCAGTCCACCAGCGAATGAATCCATGCAGTGCCTGCATAGTCATGACCAAAGTGCATCTGAAACTCCACAAAAAAGATGGAGATACATCTAAAGAAACAGAAAGACACGAGTTTATTCATGCTCTTTTCGGCTCAGAGCACGATTCAACCCAAATGATAAAGAAAAACCAGCGAATGCAATTCAGCAGAGCCCTGCAGTGATACGCAGGAAACAGTGCAGCCATGGTGCCCAATCCTGCACTGCATTACTGCATCTGGCGTGATTCAGTATCACATGAAGATATCACAGGCTTGGGATCGACGAGGGATTACACCAATCCGACCGGAACATCATCATTCAAGAGCAATACAGTAGGGAGGCCTATATTATGTATTACCAGGGGCCAGTGTGTGTGTGGGGGGGCTTGAATCTTGAAAAGAATGGACCAGCATCTGTGCAAACACACAGCGAGCTCCATGAGGGGCGACCGAGGTCAGGCCGCCCAGTTCGCAAGTCAGACCCTTGAATCTCTGTGGCTGCAAATCCCGACCAGAAAGCTAACAGCAGGGATGAGCGTGGGCCGCTGGAGAAGTTATCTGTGAACCTCCCGTCAAGCACATGCAACCGGCATTCTCCAAGCCAGGACCTCTGGAACGTAATCGTCCAAGGTCTCGTGCTCAAGAAGAGCGGACGTGCTTCAGTGCTTCGCTGGGATAATGGGCACTTAAAACTGATTTTTTCAGAGTATCAGCCAGATGATCGAGGAATGCAACCAAACACCGAGGGCTTCAGCTAGGGCTTGTGGTTCAATATGGAGGGTAAGTTTTACAAATCTAATACAGATATAATGACATCTAAAGCACACATACATTGACAAGGGTTCATAATGTGTAAACCACAAAACAGCCAAATCTACTTGCATTATTAGGTAATTTAAATATAGAAAAAACAGAAGGCACAAATTCACACATACCTCCATAACAGTGTGTAACATAAGGTAGTAACTACACTATATGAATCATTACTTATTAATGATGGATTATTATATTGTTAGTAGTTTTATAATTAATAATTACAGTAAACTGTAAAATGAACACAAATATAAAAATAAATGACTCTGTAAATGTTTTAAATATTAAATAAAATTTTTGCCTACCCCGTCTTGCTCTCCATGTTACACAGAGACATACAGGTGAGAAATAGCTTGGCAGTGAGAAGCAGCCACCTGCCCATGGAGCTGGGGGCTAAGGGCCTCGCTCAAGCAGCCCACAGATATGACTATCCTGCTGAGGACAGGCTCGAACCGGCAACCTTCCAGTCATAGGCAGAGAGGCTTAGCCCACTGAGCCACACGCTCCCCACCCTACCCAATAAGAGAGTCATTAAAATAAAATATTACATACGTTAATATACATATAATTATATAATTAATGATAATAATTTATAATGTACATAATTTATAATTATGAATAATGAGTAAATGATGAGCTTGCAGATAAGGAAATGCTGATCGAGCCAGTTCAGCAGGGGAATTACAGGGAGGAATGTAAAACCAGACTGAAAGGGACAACAGCATAGTCAGCAAACTCCCCCCCGACCACACGCAGTATTCAGGAAGTTACCTCATAACAGTAATTGATTAAAGACAGACGTGGAAAGTTCAGGTCCAGAAAGCAGAAATCCCAACCAAGTTTTTGTTTCAACCAACCAGTTGAATATAAAGAGTCACAGTGATAGAGTACTCAACTGGTTGGTTGAAACAAAAACTTGGTCTGGATTTCTACTTTCTGGACCTGAACTTTTCACCTCTCGGTGGAATGGATTCCTGTTGTGAGAAACTTCCCCAATACTGGCCACAGGTTTCCTAGCCTGGCGATGATCAACGACCCCATGGCTCCTCAGCATTTTTCACACCGTGTTTTGATGAATATTGCAGTTTACCCAAAGGAAAGAGAGAAAGGTGGTGTTACTGGTATTCCAGAGGAACGCCCAGTGAGATTTAACTCTTTACCAGTTTAACCTGAACCGCAAGGTGATCAGGCCGATGCAAACTTGTCGATCCTGACGTTTTTGTTAATTGGAGCCTCACTTCCACTACATACTAGAAAATTCTTAAAGAAGATTATGAGCAAGACAATGTAAAAATGCTGGACATTTAATAAATACATGTATTACAGCAGATTTTCCAAAAAAACTTTTTTTTTTATCCAGTTTCATCGAGGTGTTAATGTATTAGCTTGTTCCTAAAAATAAGGTAAAATAAGCTACATATTGTTAAATGGGGTGTTGAGCCAGCTAAACAGGACCAAAGAGCAGTCCTTCTCCATTTTCTATTCTCCAAACATTCCAGGAAGCCATCTGCAATGGCAACCATCACTGCAGCACTGGCTGCCATTGCGACGCGTCCGGTTTACCTAGTGACGGCCCGGGTGCAGACGGTGACGACGAAACAGCCAGCCACGATCATCCAGCCCCAACCTCCGTCGGGGGGGGCAGCTCCAGCCCCCCTCCCCCCCTGAGCCATGGGTGCCTGCGTACACGCCTCTCTAATCTCTCCCCAGCCTTGGGTTTCAATTTCACTCAGTAGGGAGCCCCTCACTGCAGACAGCCAGACATGGAAACACCTTCCTCTGTGTCAGGACAAGAGCGGCAGTGTTCAATTAAGATTGAGATCAAAATTAAGGTAAATTTTATTCATCCTCAGGGGAAATTCACGTGCATACAAAAGTACGTACACTATATGGACAAAAGTATTGAGACACCAGGCCATTTCACACACAGACCCTTTTATGACATTCCATTCTAAATCCGTAGGCATCAAGCTATAACAGCTGCCATTCTTCTGGGGAGGTTTTCCACAAGTGAAGGCCTGGCTTGCAATCTGCGTTCTAGTTCATCCCAAAGGTGTTTTTTGATGGTCGAGGTTAGGGTTCTGTGTGGGTCAGTCAGGTTCTTCCACACCAAACTCACCCAACTATGACTTTATGGACCTTGCTTTGTGCACTGGGGCACAGTCATACTGGAACAGAAAAGGATCTTCCCCAAACTGGTCCCACAAAGTTGGAAACATAGACTTGTCCAAAATGTCTGAAGCACTAAGAGTTCCCTTCACTGGAATTAAGGGGCCCAGACCAACCCCTAAAAAACAACCCCATACCATTATCCCTCCTCCACCAAACTTTACAGTTGGCACAATGTAGTCAGGCAGATAACGTTTTCCTGGCATATGCCATCCCCAGACATCCATCAGACTTCCAGACAGAGAAGCGTGATTCCTCACTCCACAGAACACATTTCCACTGCTCCAGTGTCCAGTGGCGCCGTGCTTTACATCACTGCATCTGACACTTGGCACTGCGCTTTGTGATGTGAGGCTTGCATGCAGCTGCCCGGCCATGGAAGCCCATTCCATGAAGCTCCTGGTGCGCAGTTTTCATGCTGGGATTAATGCCAGAGGTAGTTTGGAACTCTGCAGTTACTGAATCAACAGAGCGTTGACTTTAACATATGCGCCTCAGCACTTGGTGACCCCGCTGTTACTGTACGTGGTCTGTCACTTTGTGGCTGAGTTTCTGTTGTTCCTAAACGTTTTCACTTTGCAGTAATGCCACTTACAGCTGCCTGTGGAATATCTAGCAGAGAAGGAATTTCACAAACTGACTTTGCGAAGGTGGCATCCTATGACAGTACTACACTTGAATTCACTGAGCTCTTCAGAATGACCCATTCTTTCACAAATATTTGTAAACCTGACTGCGTGGCTGGGTGCTTGATTTTATACACCTGTGGTAATGGGTCTGAATGAAACACCTG
Organism: Hippopotamyrus pictus; assembly: GCA_026781145.1. Lineage (NCBI taxonomy): Eukaryota > Metazoa > Chordata > Actinopteri > Osteoglossiformes > Mormyridae > Hippopotamyrus > Hippopotamyrus pictus. Next base: position 20,326 of record JAODLC010001562.1, on the reverse strand, counting down.
AATTCAGTGATTACGAGGCGTGTCCCAATACTTTTGTCCATATAGTGTAGATCATTGATGAACATATTGTGCAAAACACAATATACAAACGAGTAAACCTGGCACAAGCAATTTAAAAAGTACACAGTACACAAACAGAACATGCTGAAAAATAGAGTACTGAAATATTAAGGAAATAAATATTTGAAGATAAAAATAATAACAGATTAGCAAGTCCAACTAATTCCAGTCATGTTCAATTCATCATTATACGGCACCTTTCTCAACACAATCATAGAACTCTTATAGCACACACACACACACACACACACACACATACACACACACAAATATGCAAACATTCATACACACACAAACAGGATAAATTATGTCTAAAATGAGCAAACTGTTCAGCAGATTTACTATTCAAATAAAATAATATATATTCTCATCATTGTAAACGGAGCTGTTACAATGGCAGACTTACCTGAAATAAGTTATTAGGGATGAAATGTAATGTTAGAGGTTTGGGGTGCAGATTGTCTCTAAGAGGACTGTCCTGGGACCTCAGGTGTTATACTTTAACTCCTTTGCTTGATCTCTGGGACCCCATCGAAAAACAGACGTAGGTGTGTGTCTCTCCATTCAAGCCTTATTTTTGGAAAAGTGTCTCAAAAATCCAGTGGGTCCCAATCACATACAAATGCTCTGTCATCATAATAAAATAACAAAGAAAAAAAATATAAATACAGATATTTTAGTTGCATTAAAATAAATTATTTCTATCGATTGGTCAACTGTCCACTACTGACATCATTTTATTTTAACTTCAAAGGCTTAAAACATAATTTAGAAAAGGTCAGAGGATGGCTTTGTTGGTGTTCAGTTTAGTCCGCTGTTGGCTCCACCTTTCCTCTCCTCTACCTGAAATGACGAAAGAGCAGCTGCTCCCCTTGGTGTCACAAGGCAAAGGAAGCGGAAGGACCAGTTCAACCACTAGGGCTTTTTTCCCCCTTTTCCCCCAGTGAACTGTTTCCCACAATGCCCTTCCCCCACCTTTCTCCCGGCCCGGCCTTTGACTGGAAATGAACCCCTATCGCATGTGTGTTTCTTCTTTTCTGTCGAACCACTTGTCTTGCGCTGACCAGTCAAATACGGTAAAGGTCTCCGCGACCCGTACATGCTTACGGCGCGCCCAAGAAAGCTATTTTGTTTAAGTATCGACGATTAGCGCCATCTTTCACTTCAATGCAATATTAACACTGTTACAGAAATACCACCACACTTCATGTACATGGCTTAACTTTCAGAGACCTCCCGTGTATAGAAAAAGGAGAGTTTCGCCTGCACTTCAATGCATTCGGTTTCCTAATACTACTGCTGTCCATCCGGTTGGGAAATGCAACACGACGCGGCAATTCCTCAGATCCAGCTGCTGCACCGTCGGCCACCACATGCCTGGAGCAGTAAGGCCATTTCTACATTGTTTCACGGCAGGAAAGCCGAGCCGGGAATCGCCGGAGTCCGTCTTTGATGCGTCTTCGGTAAACACAGCGTTACGTAATCCGACCGTATGATAAACACTAGGAGTCCAACAAAAACATCATCGGCTACGAATGACCGTTTTCCAGCTATTCATATTTGGTAAAAAATAATTTAAAAATACACAAATATTTAATTTATAAATTGAGTTCGCTTTTTTCATGGAAGCATCAAAGATACTGCACTGATCTTTAAAACGTTTACAGAATCAGGTGTTCACATTTAGTCTAGGAACTTTTTTTGCTGAAATAAGTAATAGTATGATAGATATAATAATGCATGGAAAATATATGGCGGCCACAAAATTAAAAAATAAGACTTGCAAAACTAATATAAGACAGTAGTACTTAAATGCACTTATTTCATTCGGAACTGATGACTACCTGAATACCTGAAAAGAAAAAAACATGTTTGATGTTATATCAGTTAAACACCACCCACTGCAACTATTTATTACAGTGGCTATATATTGACATTGTATGCGCTCTATACTGAAGACACGCGAATTAACCTTTATTTAAACGGTGTCATTTATTTCCGGACTAAATGATCGAGACAGTTAACGGTACTTCGAGTTCGGTAAACTGTATTACTATTTCTCCCATCTGGCATGTTTTATTATCTGCTTATACACGAAAATTACACTGTCATCCAAATACGTCCTCATGCAGTCTTTACACTACGCAGCTATATAGTTTGCATTGCGATCGAGCGTTTTGACATGACGAATGAATTAAAAGAGGTTAAGCCTGCTGCTCATTCACGTTAGACCCTGTTAGTTCTAGACAATTTATTAAGTACTAGTTGCTAAAAGTTACTAGTTACTAAAGAAGGCCAGACACAGCAAATGCACACGTGTACGTTTATTTCTGATGTGGGTTTTCCTCCTATGTTACATGCATCACCAACATGCTCACATGGACACGAAGCTCGTCCTGTAAAAAGCGCTGAGTCAAAGAGTTTTAAGTGCATGTTTCATTTTTTTTTTTTTTTTTTACACAAGTTTCGTCACGACTTATCCGTCGGTCTTTGCACCCCCTTCCAAAACTAACTGCAGTCAACAAGTCACACAAAACCGGAAAATGAATAATACATTTCATCAATCTAAATATTTAGTGAAAATAATGGTAGAAATGTATGTTATAATGTTATGCATTTTGGATTGTTATTCGACGTGCAGTGTTGTTCTGAAAGTAAAAAAACACATCTGCTAAGAATTATTTGTCTTTTTTTTGTTCTCTAACCAAACGCTAAGTACAGGTTGGTCTACCTAATATATAAACATTAAGATATTTATGCTAAACTACAAGTGGTAAATATTACTAAGTGCCATTTTGCATTATTTAATGGTCTTAAAGGGGGAATAATTAAATTATTTGAATGGTGATTTTACTATTTTCTTGCAAATCAGTAATTATTTTAAAGCTACAGTGAAAAAAGTACATAAAGGGAATGCAAATTAAAATTTAATTGGCTACACAAAACGTGATAAGACAAAAAATACCTGAGTGCAACCAATCAAGACATTTTAAAAACCGGCAAAACTTACTTTTAGCAGAGTAGTAGGCTTTCGCCTCCCTTCGATCGACATTTGAATTCCGTATTCTTATATTAGGATCATACATACAGAAAAATAATAATAATTTTATCTGTCTCAGCAGAAGTCCATTATCTTCAGCCCAACATGTAAAACAAAGTACAGAGGTCCCGGAGACAGCCTCATGCACGGTTGTATATCACCCCTCCCAATTTTAAGACGTCGAAAGCGACGAGGAAGCTGGTTCTGTGGAGTAACAGAAGTTGCCTCCAAAGCCGACTACATTAGTTTTCAAGTTGGTTATCAGCGATTTTCAGTAATTTATACATATCTGTGTGTGTATGTGTCAATTGCATATAGGCCTATTTAGATTTATGTTCAGTACATTTATGGGACTACAAGTAGTTTGCTGCAATGGGCTGGGTTTTATATCACTAATTGTCCCGTATTTACATCTATGATAGGATTATTCACGTAGAGGCCCTTTATGTTTTGCTGATAATTTATCAACTTCCTAACGTATTCGTTTGAATTTCACTTCCCCGTCTGAGCACCTCACAGATCCAGTTTGAATGAAAATATCGTTGGCTACTCAATTTAACCATCTGAGATCATACAGCAAGACAGTGGTTTAGAAATCCGGCCAGACAGCAGGAGCCTGGGGACGCAAAGCCACACCACTGACACGCTGGTGTCAAACAGCCTGAAAGAAATGTCACTGGTGGGGGGAACCTTTTCAGATGAGTGGCTACAATATTAAAACAAACACTGACAAGGAAGTTGGTGTTTATTTTTGGACATTAACCCTATGGCCAATACATTGTTGTAGAAGAGTAAAATTGCATATTAAGTAACTAAATTACAGAGATATTAGAGGTGTTGCCAAAGTGATTCCTCAATTCTTCACGCATATTTTTAAAATTAAGCGTGAAGAACAAGATACGCTTGTGTACCGTTTAACATGGGTCATCTGACATGAAGCTTGTGTATTAGAGAGATATCTGAATGGGAACAGAATCCAGACCCTGAGCTTCTGTCTGAGTCCAGCTCCATTCTCATAGATTCGCCAAAAGAGTTTATCTTCACACACTTCATCGTCTGCTCCTGAGGGACATTTCTATGTAATTATACACACACACACGTTCACATTTATGTATAACAATTCAAACTATGAAATGTTACCTGCAAAGAGACTGATAATGATTCGGTAAATCTAGCGGCTGCATCATTCGGTTAAATCTGTTCCTATTGCCGTCTGCCTGCTCTGGTAATGCTTTCCCGCATATATAGGGAGAGGTAATTCACTGGCACAGTGCAGGTGCAAAGATGGGGTTCTCCTAGGGACTTGACTTGGCAGGGTGGGTGAGTTCAAGCTGCAAGCTGACATCCTTAAATCACCCCATTCATCCAGCATGTGACAAAATGTGGAAGTGTTTCAGGAACTCCTGTATTAGTGGGTCACCATTGCAAGGCTTGTTCTTGGTACAGTGTCCCAGTGTTTAAATATTTAGTGCACGGGGAAAAAAAAAACCACACATTTTTGCATAAATTCACATTTAATATTTACAAATTCCAACTAATACAGAAAGAAATCAAATCTCCAGCATAGGAAAACACTGAAAATCTATTAGAAAGGTAACTGCATAGCAAGAATAGCTAAACTCGTGGTGTTAGACTGCATTCCCGATCATCCACTCCGTCCTGGATGCTGCGAAGCTCCTACCAACCGACACAGGACTGAGCCGAGGTGTCTTGATACGAACAGAGACTGGTTTAAGCTTTAATCTGTTCAATTCAACTGTGCCCCGAGAAATCAGGAATGAAAACTGCAAAAGCAAGTTTCAAAAGCACGCCAAAATCATTTTAAGCTTGTCCACCAGCCATTTCCCCCATAAAAGTACAATTATATTAAACTTTATAAACATAGAATATTCCATTGTTAAAATTAGCACACCCTGTTACTCCAATGCTATAAAGATACATAGCGTCACCAGTGTATTTAGGTACCCGAATTAAAATGAACCAGTAAGCCATTGCATAAAATACAGGAATGAAACACTGTTAGTAGATTTCAGCTATATGCCCCGCCTTACTGGTTACTCTTCCATCAGACAAGAGTCATGTGCACAAATGAAAAAAATTAAGAAACAAGGCAACTCTGAAAAATCAAAAAAAAAAATGGTTAAAATGTCAAAGGTCCCCCAAATACAAAGGTCAATAATATTCACTTCCTCTCCAGTTTTACAGGAAATTAACTACCATGTACAAATGTCACAGACAAGCATATCAGTGGCATATCAAGCATATCAGTGGCTCCGTTTGCAAAAAGATTTCAAAGACAATTTTGAAATGTCATTATTTCAGCATAAGCTGTTCACTCCTTTCCATCTTTACTTTTCTTAGCCGTTCATCCCGATGTTAACTTCAAAAATGCAAAAGAGCGAGGCCTGAAAACACCACAACAACCCCCCCCCCAAAAAAAAGTCTCCCCCCGCCAAAAAAAATAAAGACTTGAATAATTAAAAAAAACAAAACAGCTCACACAGAAACAAAGTGAGAGCCATTCAGTTCACACCCAAAACACGTTGTAAGGTTTAGTGGGGAAATGTTTAATCTAAAGTCTTTCTTTAATCTAAGGTCTTTGTTTAATCTGGTCCTTTGACTATTGTGTGCCATTTTACTCTTTTCCACACATCTTGAAATAGGTGAGACGGGAACATTAGCAATTGTGTCGTGAAGTACAACAACATGACTAAAGAACTTAATAGCTTAGGTAACCTAGGCAAGATTACTGCTTGGGGACAGAAATGCAGATGATGCCAGTCGCATCTGCTCACAGTGACATCGTCACTAAGTGCAGTGATTCAGACAATAAGGACAAAGACAACTGCGTAAAATGGAAAAGCAGCTTAACCTACTTCGGAATGGCAGTTTTTAATTTTCCTGTACTGGCACTCGGCATACAGGCAAGGCTGTAATCCTTTACACAAAAAAAAAGAAGTTAACGGTATGTTTTAACCTCTGACGATTAAACAAACCCGAGTTTCTTTTATTGATAAGTCATGGGCTTGCAGTTTGGATGTTTCTTCCATGAACAACCTCAGGACAGAGCCCCCAGAATCATGGCGGAGGCTCGATCGCACTGCGAATTGTATAGAATGCATTAGCCCCAGAGCTGCTTGAACACTGGAGTTCGAGGTCTATGCCACACTGGACAGTAACATATAAAGTCTTCAAGGTATATGGCTGAGTAGCTGCTCGTTGGTTTAAAAACTCAGAGAAGGCTGGGCTGTTTATAAAACAAAAAGAAATAAAAAAGCATTCTGCAGTTAGCTCTGCTTATTACTGTTCTTTGAACTTTCCAGAAGTGTTTTGTTCACCTAAAAGCAAGGCCAAACAAACAAACACACACACACGCACATGCGCACACACACACACACAAAGCTGTAAGCAGCCAAGGCAAACCGAAATAACGACAAACTTTGAACAGAAATCCATGTTTAACGTCTATAATTTGGGGGGATCGAATTTCCTTTCAATTATTATAATACTTTTATTTTCTGCATAAACTTGCCTAATCCATCTTCTTTAAAATGTTCACTTTTAAAAGCTGCAATTTGTGAGAGTGTTCAATTGGAACAACACTGACGTTAGTGTTATGTGCAAAATATTTTCACAGCACACCTTTTAGACTCACTGCTTTAAACGAGGGTGCCAGAACAGACAGTCAGGTTAGATATCAGCAGTTCACCTACACAGACATGACCAAAACTGTAATTCACCGCAATCTCGGTTTAGTATTACAGATGGCCAAGTACGTTGTGCCTATGCGAGGATACACCGACAAATTCATCTCAAGTCATAAAGCCACACAAAGTATAATGCAGTCGACAGTGAAATTACTAACGCATCCATTCTAAAGTCAGGAAGAAAATGCAACATCTTTTTCATTAATCAAGGCAATCGGCAGCATTCTGAGGTCTTTGTGTGAAAGAATATATATCGTTGCAGATTCCAAGAATCAAAAAAGGCAGCTGAAACATGGTGTACATAAATGCTAAGGGAAATTAAAGAAAAAAACAAACACACATTAAACCCAGCAATCTAATTCAGGCAATTTCCATACTATAAGTATGCTTTCTAACACCTTATCGGAATCCTCCAGCTCCAGTCCATTAAAACCTTCCCGACCCCTAATCAGCACACTTGCTCAAATCCTACTTCCGAGCTCCACACGGACAATGTTTTTCTGCTGGAAATGACAACTTTCCCATGGTTAATGTCCAGCGGCGCGTCTGAAATGGTAAAGGTGCCAATTTGTGAGCGATCAACCTCCCTCTTGGTTACGGCTGGAAATCACCAGCTACACGAAGAACAAAAATGCCCTGTACAGGGATGCGATGGATGTCAGTTGGAGTCACTAGTTCAGGTGATGAGAAAAGGTCAAGATCAAGGCAGGTGAGCGTAGTTCACAAGCCGGCTTTTTAGTTTCACTTGAAACCGAGATACTATCATGAAATGTCATGAAAATCAACCAAAAAGGTCTGAATAAAATCTCCTGGGGGTACTTGTCACAAAAAAAAAAAAAAAAACATCATCATAAAGGGAAAAAAAAGATTCACACTTTGATTAAAAAGTACACCTCAGAAGAAAGAAGAAAATGGACCCCTTTTTGGCAAAGTTAGTGATACGCTATGTGGACACCCGCTGTAGAAGATCTGTACCTTACTCTCACTGGGCATGTGGGATGAGACTGAACTATCTGAACATTGAGAGGGAACAAAAACTGGACATTAAGTGTCTAGTTTGTTCCCACTTTCCATATGACCAGGACATTCTTCCTTGGGTGTTTGGTAGGGGACAATGCACAGACACTATAGGACAATGTGGACTAAGTTCAAGCAAATTACAGAAAATTTAATTATTGCTTTTCGTCTCGGCTACTTTTGAGGCATTTCTCTAACTGGAGATCAATTAATCTCATCAAACCTCTTGAGGGACAGAGTAAAAGCAAGGAGACAAGTGTCACAGAGCCAGTGTACTATAGGTCCATTTTCTTGATATAGGTCCTCACAGTTTTTAAATCTACCACAATCAAATATAACCAAAATATAAACAAACAGAAGGTCAGAATTCAGCTTTGGCACACATTCAAAAATACATATTTACACACAGTACCAGGAAAGTGTGATGTCCGAGATCCAACTTGTCTCCTGACTGCATCGGTGTTTAAATTAGTTTATAAAAATCTTAAAGGGGCAAGGAAACAAGAGGAGAGAGGGAAAAAAAATAAATCAAAACTATTTACAATAGTTAAATTATTAAAATGGCTTTTTGACATTTCGTGTACTGGCTTTCTTCAAAGCCGTGCAGCAGCTTCTCAGATGAGGCAGGTTCCCCGTTTTTTTTCCTCACAAATCATCAGTCAGCTTCAGCAGTTCCAGGAAAGCACCAACAGCCCCAAAATAACCCTACGGACAATGAGGGACACAAAACACTGGTTCCACTTCGCTATCTCACATACAACCATGTAAAGATGTGATATTCCATTTGGTCTTGGTGAATAACCATCTTCACAAGACATATACATGTATTTATATGAACAATTTTACACTAATTTAACACACCTGATACAGATAATCAGGCCCTCAGTATGAGAACCAGCTTAACTTCAACATAGCTGACTCTAATACTGACATATAACTGAAGGGCCTGATTATCTGTATCAGGTGTGTTAAATTAGGGCTGTACCTAAGCTCTGTGGGGTGGTAGGTCTCCAGTACGGGGGTTGGGCAGCCCTGAACTAGACATTACTGGTATGAACCAAAATTCGAAACACAGACATAAAATATGTTTACAACACACACCCACATATATATAATAAAGGGGGTGGATAGAAATAACAGAAACACCTTTAAAAATGGTGATATCAAGGAAGAATAAGAAGAATTTGAATGGGGGCTGTTTTGGCCTACAGAAGAGACACAGTCCTTCTTGGAATGCTGTTATATATGTCCTGACCTGTGTGTGATGGAATATTGGAGCAATATTCGAGAAGAAAAGTCATTGGTTCTTTCAGAGATGAAGTTAGAGGAGATCTACTTTGTATCTATAAATCCCATGAGGACTCAATGATGGACCTGGTTAATGGGGAGGACATGGAAGGAGTCTGACTTCATGCCGGTTCATGAAACCACAATTTGTTTAGCAGAATGTATGGGGCCGTTATCTTCTTAGAATATGGGACCATCACGAGGGAACAGTGTTTGCACTACAAGGAGCACCAGGTCCTGTAAAATGGCCTCATTATACCATGGCTAGCATGACTATCGTGAGATGGCCGCCCTTTATCAGCGAGGGTATCTTTTGGCTTTTTTCCCCCCAAACATGTTTCTCTCCAAATGTAAGGAAAAAGCCATAATATGTCAGCAGATCAAATTATTTTTTTTCTATTACTTGGATGCCCAGGTTTTGTGCTCGTTACATCGGGATATGCGTGTGTACACACTGGCTTTGAGTACATGGGGTTTCCAAAAGGCAGTTCTGCCATAAATTCCACCATAAGTCTACAACATACTTATGTTGAGACTGGGTCACAGAGATGCTGATTCAATTCTGCAATAACTTTTCTATGATGCTTAGCAACTACCTTGTTGCCCTTTGGTGATGCAGTTTGTCCGCACCGGACATGAAATGTTGTAATTTTTGTGACTTGATGCATTACATAATTCTGGCATAACTATTTGGAATGCTATCAGCTGCATCATCCATGCATCCATCCATGCATCCATGCATGCATCCATGTCAGGGTCTGGGGGAGTTGTATCATTCTGCTTTGAAAACTCAAAGTGCCGATTATCGGGTCTGTTTCATAACTGACACATACTGCTAATTGATATTCAAATCTGGCTCAGTGGGCTAAGTCGTATGCCTGTAATCACAAGGTCGCCGGTTCAAGCCCAGCCTCAGCACATCTGCGGGTCCTTGAGCAAGGCCCTTAACCCCCAGCTCCCTGGGTGCCGCTACAGGTGGCTGCCCTTTGCGGACAGCTTGCTCTACAAAGAGCAAGTTGAGGGAGGCGTAAAAAGAATTTCCCCACGGGGATTAATAAAAGTATCAATTATTATTAATACAATGCACTTTGAAGTAACTAAATCATAATTACAAAGGCAACTACAAGGTTAAAGTGCTTTTTTACAGTGTTTCTGTTATTCTGTCCAACCCCAGTATGCATATGCATAAAAACACACTCATACAGCCCTATCTTTACCTCGTGTTCCAAAAACAGGGCTTTGAGTTGTCCTTTTGACCAAAAGTCCATGGCGTAGGCCAGCAGCTTTGTCGACACCATATTTATCCGGAGGAAGTTCCCAACAAAAACGATCCTGTCAATTTTCTAGGAGGGATAGAGACAATATGTGACCGGAGAATACCTTCAGAGAATATCCTCAGGTCACTTCAGTGCCAAGAACTGTTCTGCTGCCACCTAACTGTGGAGTCTTTAACTACACTGCGTGACCACACATCAAGAGCCAACAAAAATCTATAACTGAGACACAATCATTGATTAGTGTTACGCACATGGGTAGCTCACATCATAAAGAAACCATTCCTTACTACAAAATCTAAATTTGAATTCTAAAATAGTACAGAGACTTCAAGTAGAAAGGAAAAACGTCCTAAGGACTTTGTAGTGGACTTAAATAAGTGGTTTATCTAATAGCCCAACATCAATGATATTCACCCAAGGAAAAACTAAGTTGTTAAATGTAAAATTCCTGGATCAGGCTGCAAGGAACAAAGGTTTTGATGGCAGCGGTTGCCACTCTCAAGGGTAAATTTTTTTAGGATATTGACAGACATTGAACATTTACCCAAGGCCATTATTTGCAGCCCCCTCAAATGTCACACAAACAGGGCTTCCACGTGCTGTCCTGAGCGCTGTGATAGCCCTGTACAATGCTGCTTGATCACCATGCCACAAGACAACACTGTAAAGAAGCTCAAAGCACACAGAATTTGTATGAACCATGGAACTGCTTGAGTCTCCCCACCCAAAGTACAGTATAAGCTCTCCCCTACTGTTTCTCGCAATTTCTTGTGTTATATTGAATATCCAATATTGTGTCATATTAAAATAACAGTACAATAGTTTGTGTGTATAAAAGGATTAAAGTAAGTGAATGAAATTGTTATTCAGTATTTTTCAAGATAAACATTCAAGTATCAGGAAATTTTCAACTATCCGGCAGTGGAGGCTAAAAGAAACTCCAGACAGGTATGGTCGGCTTCACATACATTAATCCTGGTTTCTAATACTTCATTTCCAGGTGAAAAAATATTCTTTAAGTATGAATAGATGTTTGACCAGAATTGATCTGCTCTCACATTTAAACATGCAAAAGATGTTTCCTATTTTTTTTTTCTTCAAATGAAGATCTCAGCTCCTGCCAAAGTGCCCATCTCTCACAAGTAGAAGTTCACAGAAGTTCTAAGATGATCTGCAGGATCTTCAGCACACATCTAATGGCATTGAATTACCTCATTCACAGCACACATGCGAGCAATGGAGCCAATATTGTTGGTGATGGTGACCAAGGTGGCTCTGGCAAGGTCCTCTTTACTGATGGTGTCTCTTTTCTCTTTGCTCATCATGTGGCCAAAGCTGTAGAAGAAAAAAAAGCAGAAACTGATTGAGAAATGCTGAGTATTACGTGGCTAGTTATATGCGTGCGGCTAACCAGGACCAAGCAAAGATGAAATGGGGAACAGGCTAAACGCCCCTCACCTGGATGCTACCGCCGACCCTTGCAAACCAAAGCGCTCATAGTCTCCTCCGTAGATATCTTTCACTAGCTTATCCACATTAGTGCTGTCCCCTTTGGCTGCCATCTCCAGGGCTTCCTCGAACGTCTCGCAGCCGGTCAGCAAGCAGCACAGGCCGAGGAACGTACCGCCCCCCAGGCTGGAGGGGCAGGAAGAGAAAAATCAGACCACAGGGACCTGCTAACTTGGAGTTTTTAATCGGTGCATGTTCAGACCTGCAGGTAGAAGCTCAACTCAGATGACATCATCCACCTTAAGCATTGGCGGCCATTAAAAACATTATTATTCAAGACTAGATCAATTGGTCAGACACTACTCAAAACTTATTCTATATATCATGTAACATAGATGTATCACCAGCAATAACATTGTGTCAAAAAGTTACCATTTGGAGCGTTTGGCTACAAACAAATAGAATGCCAGGTAACATATATTAAAAAAAAAAAGAATAAAATAACTTTGTCGTCGTACATGTCTGTGTGCTTTCCCACCAACGCTGCACATCACGAGTAACCCTTAACACAGTTTTGTTTAACACAGTTAAATTAATTACGATGATTTTTATATGTATGCGGTAAAAATTTTTAATAAAAGAATCTCAAAACTCCTGCACTAATCGATACATCACTTGTGTAACAGGAAGCGGAAGTTATACAAACCTCCTTGGTTAACACGCACAGTCAGTGCATTGAAAACACATGTGTTTATCAAGTCTATTTCAAACCGATTTTTTTTTATATATATAAAAAAATATTTGCTCATTTAACTATGTCTAAGAATAAGAGTAATGCCAAAATGGTGAGTGAAAAAAGGAAAGTGATTACCTTAGACAAACTTGACATAACATAGTGAGAGTAAGATTGGAAGAGAGCTAGGCTTTAACTAGGTTAACAATATGGACTATTCCTTACAAGACTATCATGTTATGTAAGAGTATTATGCCATGTAAGTTACATATGCTTAATTATATTAAGATCAACCAATAGCAGAGAAATTATAATTTTTACAATTGATTATATTTGATTAGTAAGGTTTCAATTAACGCTGGAACAATTATAATACAAATCAACTGTAAGCATCAAATGTTGGACATGTATGAAGATTTAATAATTGTTTAAAAAATATTACTTCCTGTCATAATCATATCATAATCATAAATCATAATCCCGTGTGCCTTCTACAACATTCTACAATATTTTCTTCAATCCTCAGCTCTGTAACTGCGCTGTTATTATTTTTTAAACTGATAGCAAATCACTAATCATCATGAGGAGTAGTTAATATCTGATTGGCAGAACACAGTGATTCTACTCTGGCAACCACCAACTCACAGGCATCTGATAGGTCAGCAAAGCCATATTGTAGCAGACTGTCAAGACAACCCAAGCAATTTGCACTTCCAATGCTCTGCCACCAGGGGGTTCATGAACACAGCTGGCAGATGACAGAGCTCTGATTAGAGCTGAGATTTAACTAAGCCACTTGAAAAGCCCTAGAACAAGTAGTTCAGACAGGATTGAGAACTGCACTGAACACACTGTACAAAAGTTTTTTTTTTTTTTTTCTTAAATCCTAGGAATAATTGACGTTCAAATTAAAATGATATAACCAGACGGGAACCATTTCAGCTTTTCCCTGTAGACCCAATTAACTTAAAACAGCCATTTACAGCCATTTCGCCATTAGTCATTACTGCTGAAAGAGGGAGCTTATATTTTCTCAGTTAAAAGAGTCCTGTGACACGTGAGTCGCGTAAACACGCGTGACTCGTGCAATAACATGATCCCCGAAAAAACGATGCACCTACCTGGTCCCAGTGACGCGTTTGTAGTCGTCCTTGGAATAGACCGCCAGTATGCTGACCCCAGACCCAATGTTCACCAGCAGCATGGGGAAGGGGTTGTCCAGGCTGCATGGTCTCTTGACGCAGTTCTCTGGGTCGGACGGGTTTTCGAAGAAGTAACACTCCGGATGGCCATTGAACCCGACCGAGTCAACATACAAGAGGCCCTGGATGAGGCAGTCTAGCTCATCCAGTTTCAGGAGCTGCAGGTCAGCCATCTGCAAAGCCACAAAGGAGGGAAAAGGGAAAAAATATTAACACAGGCAAGGGGGTCCTCTTCAGCAAAGGGCTGCCCTTTACTTTGCCTTATTTAAAACCTTTAAAGTGATACAAGGAGATGGGATACACCAACACTCATCCAGAAGGACATGTAACCCAACCCTCGGCCCCTTCATGACCAACCCAACGATGCAGACAGAAGAAAATCACCATCTTCCTCCCACCCGCACTGCCCACAAGAACCACCGTCAACCTCGGCACGCACCGTTCTGAAGTCCTCCTCGAACTTGTAGGCCCCGCCGCCTGTGGCGCACAGTGTGGTGTGCAGGCTGGAGAAGTTCTTGTCCCGGCCCATCTGGATGAAGCGGTGCATGGCCTGCGTGGGGAAGCGGATAAAGTGCAAGTTGCCCTTGCGGCCACACATGGCCAGGTCTTTCAGCTCCAGGTGCACGTCGCGGATGCCCGTGTTGCCGTAGGCCGTGTTGTACGTCAGGTACTTCCGGATGCTCTTCAAGTTCTCCACCTCCTCCTGCTCCTCCTCCGCCGTGATGTCCTTGGGCTCGAAGTACACCAGCTTGACCAGGGTCCCACCGATGTCCATCCCAAACCATGGAAAGGCTGCAGCGTAAAGTCAATTTAACCACTCAAATGAATGAAGAATTCCATCAATGTTGCAATCCTATTTCTTTCCCTCCATTGATTTCTCAAAATCTTTCAAGACGATGCCTTGCAATATCATAATACTGCATTTAATTTTCTGTATAATATCAGCACGCATTCATCCATGAACCCCGATTAAGAAGACCACAAAGGAGCCTATCACTCATCGAACATGCCAGGAGAAGCCGCTCGATGGTCCCCGTCTCGCCCGTACAGAAACGTCTAAATATGAGGTGGTGTTTAGTGAACATCCGGGGGTTTTGCAGATCGAGTAGAAGAGCAGAGCATGATGAGGAATCAGCTCGCGTTTGCCGGAACCGACTCTGCATTGGCACCTGGGGGCTGTGGTTGTCATGGAAACGACGGCAAAGCAAAATGCCTGCATAGAAAGTCAAATTTAATAATAAAAAAATGTAAACCTTACTACATGCACTGATAAATTCTCACAGAGACAAAAAAAATGGCACATAGTAACACAGATACACAGATGATGAAACCAAAAGATGGAGACTGAAAAAAAAAAAAAAAAACAAATTACTGTAGAGCAGGCCGAGTCTGATATTTTATATATGTTGCCTGTTATAAAGGCAAGTTTTCTGCAACTGGGGCATGTCATTAAAAAAATAGTTATGAAGGCAGTCGGCCGTCAGACCAGATTCACAAAATGTCTAGCTGGTCTAGGTGCACTTACACGGAATGAGGCTATTTGTGATGTGTAACACACACCATTGGCCATATAAAGAACGCCCAACCCACACTGAACACAGAGTGGAGAAGATAAACCCAGCCAGAACACCAGAGCAGAAAAAAGCTAATTAGATGGAAAAAGACAACATATCTAAAGTCCTAAATGAGGACCATAGTGAATAAGGGCCAATCTAATAGAAGAATTACAGAAAGCTGTGCCACAGGGAACAAGGGAGACTTCATTGCTGTAAACCACCTAGCATTTGCACGGGATATATTTATACACTCAGCCGCTAAAACTAGTCACATCCAAGATAAAACTGTTAAATGTGGTTACAAACAGGAGAGGCTCCTCACTTAAGGAAACTCCCAACACACTAGTGCTATGTGCTGAGGACTCACTGGAAACTGCTTCTCTGCATTCTGACTTTCACTGCATCTGTGTCAATTCCAAATTTTCATTAGCCCCAAGACCATGCATTGATCCATAACATCCATGTAAAAACAGAAAACCACAGCCACCAGGTGAAGGGGCTGGAGGGCGATCGTCTAGCTTGGGACAGAGTCGAGTTACAAGAATTATCAGTGCTCATATTTTCCACCTGTCTCCCGTTCTCTGCCTCTGTTTGGAGTATTTTAGCTCAGCGAGTCCTAAGTCTCCACCATGCTCCCCTTCCTGTGCCTCACGGCTCTGTCCTCGGGCCCCGCCCAATGTTTTTTCCACAGCCATTTATACGCAATTAAAGCATTCCTGAAGTTTTGTAGTCTATTACCGCCTCGTCCTGTCATTTATCGGAAGGTGGGCATGCCGCTTGCACCGGATAGGACATAGGACAATGAATGCAGCCACGCCACACGGAGATGGAGGAAGGCACGAGGACTTTATTTGGGCCATGACAGTGGAGACGGGTTTAACAAAAGGAGTAGGAGGAACAAAGACGAAATGCAGCCTTTGTGGCGTCCGGGAGAGAGACCACAGCGTGGGCGGAGTCGAGAACTCGGATGGGTGTGTCCAGGGGGCTGAGAGGAAGCAAAATTCAATCTCAGTCACTGGCAACAGCTTCATTGGAAGCTCAGCCTAGCTGCAGTTATGCCTAGTCACTCCCTTGACAGCACATATGTATGTAACATACTATATGCCTCAGATGTACATTGCTTTGGACAGAAGCATCTGCTAAATAAAAATTAATTATAAATGTAAATGTAAATAAATGTAGGAAAATACTACCTCACAAAGCAGACCTGTGAAAGTATCAGATTACACAGACATGTAAAACTGTATGCTTACTCAATTATTACTTCAGCCTTGGCTAACCTCAAATTGCAGTGCCAGAGATATCTGCAGTCCATGATGAATATTGCCGTAATGAAGCTCCTGACCTTTGAACCTGACGTTCATCTTTGTCCGTTCTTTGTTGTGACATTTGACACTTCCTGCATCATGCCATAAGAAATTAAACATTGACTGACACCGTGTTCATAAAATCTTACATAACTAATGTTTAAAACATCAGCTGTTGCAATGAAACCAATTATGATTTTTCACAGGTGGCACAAGAGAAAAGCATAGGTAGTTGATATTAAATACATTTACCAAAATATTTAGTAGCACAGGTATCAGAGGTGGAGAGTAAAAATCCAAACCAAGATTTTGTTTCAACCAACCAGTTGAGTGTAGAGAATGACAGTCACGGAGTACTCTACTGGTGGATTGAAACAAAATCTTGGTTTGGATTTGTACTTTCTGGACCGGCACTATACACCACCGGGTATTACAAACACAAAATATTTGCAGGGACACATGATGAATTAAAATACACTGTCAGATAAAAAATATCAAACAAACAAATATAGATGAGAGAACTGCACAGCTCCTGTCAACGGAACAGTAGCAAGGTCACATGACTTTCTCATGTGACCATCTGACTGCCCTGGACCCTGTGATGCCCCATAAGGACACCATGACAAGCAGTGCATGTAGGTGAAAGGTGTGTTTACTTTCCTTCCATGAGGTTCATCGCGCAAAGTGCTCAGCGGCCACAGGGGGCGCAAGTGAGCAGTGCGTCATTCACGGAGAGTGTACACATACCTACTACCTCCAAAATTAACCCATTATTGGATGCAAAAGCAAACACTAACTGAGGGGTTATGCAGGGCAATATTGGCATATAGAAAGAGAAATTGTTGTCCAAATTCAATAAGGCTATTAAAACCCACAAACACTAAACTGTGGTTTGAGATTAATATCAATAAATGATGACCTTATCAGACATACAACAAAAATGTTTTATAATAATTATCTTTGTATTAATATGGAATGAATTGTACCTGTAAACTTTATTTATGGAAGTCAAAGCCATATTTTATGATACTGCAGGCTGAAGGACATCTAATTAATATCAATTAATATGCCACTTGACCATAATATGATTATAGGGGCATTATTTGTGTACCTACTGAACCGGAGAGTTCAGTCACTATTAAGTTTATTTTATTATTGCTGTCGTGATATATCTGTGATGGACTGCCAGCTGATTAGGAGAAAGAGCTGTGTTAGAGCAATCTGATCAATATCCTCTAGCTTAAAATATACCGTACGCTGATACGAACGCAGGAAATTTACAACACTTTTTGCAGCCAATGTCAATAATTAACAGAGATGGTCTTGCAAACTAAAGAAATTTGCTCAGCTGAATGTGGACAGGTATCTAACGTATCACAACAACTGTGTGGTCCAAGCATCCACTGGACATTTCTCAGGTAAATCTTCCCCCCAAAATGCACTTGAGGGAAATCCATGGGTGTCCGAGCATCTCACATGCATCAGAAGATCCAATCCACTATCAGAGTTCAGGATACTGGGCATGACAGTGCCCAGGCCCTGGTACTGGGACAGCATCTACCTCCTCAAAGTGGACTATACCAAATGTTTCTGCATTACATTTTGCATTATAAACATTCCTAAACGATAAACAGAAATGCCCTTCCTTATGACAGGTAGCTAACCAATAAAGCATTACAGGTTAACATCCTGAACTCTTCACCCTGTGCTTTGGCACTTTGACACTGATAAGCATTTAACATGAACTGTAACTGAAGGACTACAGCGGGACACAAAAAACTTTCAAGCGCCTCTGTGAACACTTAACTGCAACCCTGCATGCTTCTCAGAGAAGACTCATTTCGTAGACTAAGGCAAAGGACAACTAAAAAAAAAAACTGTGAATCTGAACATAATACAGCTTAAAGATCTCAAATAGATACGACAACGAAAGTCAGAAGTCAGATTTTGGCTGCAAGACAGACGTGTAGAAAGACGCTCACACTTAACTGAAAGACCCTTACCTGGCTTCTTAATACCCTTAAGCTTCATAGTGATGTTCAGGTGCAAGCAAAATTGACACGAGACTTAATTCCAAAGACAATTCAAGTCAAGCCAATTCAACGCACTATTTATTCCTTAAGTCTATATGTGCTTTGAAGTTACTGGAGCTCGATGCTGGCTTCCCTGTGTTGCCGGTGTAAGAAAACTTTCTGCTTCTTAGCATAGGGGGGGAAAAAGCGCATTCCCCGCAGTTTTATGCGCCGGCCCTGCCCGCAAATGCCGGCCTGTCGTTGGCTGAGGAGGCCCGGCCTTCGTATCAGCAGCGCTCTCAGCACAACCTCCTGACTGGGAGGCGCCCAATGAAACGGGACTGCGAATTACCTCCAGCGTTTCATCACAACACAAGAGGAGGAGGTGCCTTTCCTTACAGTTAAAGTGACCAGCTTATAAACGACTGTAATGTCGTGCGATCCAGCTCCGCACGCCTTAAAATAATCAGCGCCTTGATAATCGCATCGATTTGCACCCATTGCGATTTAAGAAGCACGTTGACGAAAGTGCTGCAACCGGCATTTACGCGTCCGTTCATACTCGGATGCAATGGAGGTGCCCAAATTAGTCATTTATAGACAGATCCAGCAATGATACACTTAGACAAAACAATAACCAAGTGACGCTTTTTAAATTTCCATGCAAGATGTTGAAATGCCAGCTACATAACATAACACACGTTTCGTACATACAGCGCGTATCTTCTAAAGAGCATGAGACGGGACATCTTATTATAGACCAGCTGTGCACCGCTGAAAAGAACGGCCTGTCTGTCCCCGGCAAGTTATCGCCTTTAATCGCTTTCCTTGGGGAAAAAAAGCCGGAGGAAATACTTACGCGGTCTGTTCTTCTTCCCCGAGTCCATTCTCCTTCGCAGCCTGCACCTTTTAGCGGGGGACCCATTATTCTGCGGATCTTGGTGAAGATGGTGGAAATTTTCAATACCACTATGGTTGCCGCTGGTGCCGCCGCCGCCGCCACTTGATCCATGACCGCCGACGCTCCCATTACTTAGTTGCGGTGCGCAAAACCCATTTTGTAGCCCGTTGGTAAAACAGAAACCGGCGCCTTTCTGATCCGCAACTGACTTCCCTTGATCCATATCTGGCAGTCTAAGCCAGGCGAGCTATTTCAGTAAGAAAAAAGGGGAGAGCCGATTTCGCCTGTCGATGATCCGCAAACTCCCCCGAGCTGTGCTACGGAAGCTGCTTGCAAAACACGTATATCTGCCCTAACTGGAACACGCACTTAGTCGTCGCTTCATTAAAACAAAGGTGAATAGAGAATTACTAAAGCTCTTGATTGAGGTCACTGTCGGTCATTTTCCCCTTACACACTCCTCCACTCTTTCCTGTTAAACAGCCGGCACCCTACGTCACGATTCCTGACTCTCCACCCCCATTCGGCACTCAAGGGGAAAGCAAGGAACAAATGCGCTCCTCTCCAGGCGCAATACAACATTTCCTGTTTAATTGTTAATATTTGTACTTGACACCTATGTATACAATATTACATTTACTAAATACGAAATGTCACAGAGTTCTTCATTAAACAAATCATGCGCCTCATTGCCATGGGCAAATATAATAAAAAACCTGGAGGACGACTTCACTGTTTCTATTTACAAAATTTAAAAATGTATATACATAGGTCGATA
>JAODLC010001327.1:12677-32268 GCA_026781145.1 Hippopotamyrus pictus | reverse complement strand
AGCTGCCTGAAGTTCAGGAAGTAGTGCAGCTGTGCATAAAGCCAATTGTAGTTTATAAGTGGTTGACAAGTGGTCATTAGCTTTCTTGTCACCTGTCTTAAAATGTAAGGGATACTGGAGCTTGGTTGGGGTGGTGGGACTGCTCGCGGCGGGCGCCGGAAAATTTCCCTTATTTTCAAATCCAAAACTTGACAGGTATGCCCTGGGGACCAAATTGTTTGTCCGTTATAAGCGAGTCCGCTATATTCGATGCTTTTTATGCATGTTCGTAAAGGCGCACGGCCAGGACAAGCGGACCTCGTCCGTTATAGACGATATTCCGTTATAAGCGAGTTCACTATAACGGGATTTTACTGTACCCTGGTCAGGGTTGGGGCCCACCCTGAATGGGACGCCAATTTATAAGGGTATTCATGGCTCACACGCTATGGGAAATACAGAGATGCTAATGAAGCTGACTGCTTGTCTTTGCGCTGCGGAGGACCCACGCGACAGAGGGAGGACACGCGCAGCTCCAAACGGTTCAGCTCAGGCGGGATTTGACCCCCAAGCTCAGCTACCCACAAGAAACACACACACACACGGAAAAATGAAAACGTTCTTGGCGCTGACAAAAAAAAAAAAAGACCTAAAAAAATGCATTGAAAATGAAGTCGCTGATGACGTTTAATTAATGATTTAACGCCTTAAAGCAGGGGTCTCCAACTCCGGTCCTGGGGAGCTATACTATCCAGTAGGTTTTCTGTCCCACTTGGCTTCTGATGAGCCACACCTGTTTCTGGCATTTACCTGAGAACAGGTGTAGCTCATCAGAAGCCTGGTATTGTAGAAAACCTACTGGACGGTAGCTCTCCAGGACCGGAGTTGGAGACCCCTGCCTTAAAGGATACATCGCTTTCAAACCCTGAACACGTACTGGTCCACGTGAAGCGTGTTAAGGGCGCAAATGGCTCACGACACAGCAACTTCATCCAATGTACTATAATACTCAGTTCAAAGCATACCAGCGGTGAAGTAAAAATAATGCTACATTACAATTTCATATTATCCCATTTACAACACACTACCAGTTACGTAACTTGCGTAGTTAACGACTAAATTTGTATACAATATCTGTTGTTGCTCAAATTCATAAAAATGATTCTAATGTATATTATATACAAACAATTCTTTGGTGGCATAATTAAATACACATAAATTACCGTCAAATGCAAATGCACACTATTACTCACCCTAACCAACGGAGTACTTAAAGCTGGAACAGTTAGGTCGCTGATTAGAAAAGACGCTGCTTTGACTGGCTTTTTTAATTCAAGCTTAATACCCACTCCTCCCTTAGACAGATTGCGCTCTTAATCACCCCTGTGACACGTTAGAGAGTTCATTGGTGCACGTTTACGAGCGACCATCAGAGGCAATGCCTGTAACGTCGTCATTAGTCTTGAAATAGCTGCCATCAAGCTAAATGAGTATGGATCACTTGGTGACATCATCTTATAAGTTACCATTTTTCTGACAAATAATTTTAATATGCAGCATGGGCGTATTTTAGGTGTGGACACGTCCCTAGCAGTATTGTCAGAGACTGAGTATCGGGTGTGTTAAGAGGGGCAGGGGGTTGATTTGGTCCCTACCAGTATCGAAAACGAACTTACGCCCTTGATATACATGCCTACGTTTCTTAATGAATAGCTGCTCTTTGATTTAATCACTTAATTTCCTAATAATGTCACAAACTCCCAACTACTCCGAACATGAGTACAGGCCATTGTAATCACAGAAATACTTAAAAATTCATCCAGTAATTACAAAGCTCTTACGTTCGCCATGTGTACTATAATTCTATAAAATACATTAAGTATATTAGTGTATATATTCAAGTACACAGTCAGGGAAAGTACAATTTTCCCCAAACATATAGTTAAATTTAACACGGCAACCAAGCCCTCGTCTCGAGGGTACCACGTAATTACCATCATACTATTAAAACGGACACGTGGTCACAAGCACTACCGACTGGCGCCTGTTTTATCAATTTGCCCAATGACCTTTAGCCCAATGACCCTCTGACCTGCATCAACGACCCTTCTATCAACAGCCGCATTCAATAAACCAATTCTGTGATATTTAGATGACGTGGCATTTAGATGACGTAGCAGCATTTATTTGGGCCTATTCGTTTGTTCGTTCGTTTGTTTGCAATTAAACTAAATCATTAGCAAGAAAATACAGAATTTCACCAAAATCAGAATATGATTAGTGACTGTGTGGTTGTCACAGAATTATATTTATAGTAATAAAATTACAAAATGCGTGTATTAAATTGTGTTGTTTCTATATAGAATTGCATAAGGAAATTTTGTGTTACGAAACATGTAAAATATATAAATAACCTGGTTTCGCTTCATGACCAAGAATCTTTTCTTCTGTGTGATGACACGGCGCCTTTGTACTGTCACGAAACAGGCTGCCATCAGCACGGTACCGACGCTCAATTAACCAGAATTTAGCAAAAGCGAGAGACCTGTCAAAACGCTGAGCGCAAATGCGTTAAAAAATGCTAATTTACGTTAAGTAACACACAAGTGCTAACTCTATTTCTGCTAATGTATGTCTATGTGAACTATATACATTTAAAATAAACAACAGTAATATAGTTTTGTTATACGTGAATGGACGATTTAATACCTATCAACCAGACCTAACATGTCAGGAAGGGACGTGAAATAAACTTAACGTGGCCCAAAACAACAACTTAGGAAGACCAACTTTCTCTCACACTTCGCTTGTCATAATTACATTCTATTGTCAAATGCATGAGACTGTAATCCGAAGACAAATTAATGAAATTCACGTTAAATTTTTCCGTTCCACGAAAAACATTACAAGGAAATAAAGTGACTTAATGTTCTAACGTTATTTATGAAATACAAATTTCTCACATGCTAAACGCATGAAAGTGTAGGCTACTTAAAAAAAATCCTTAAGTATTTTTTATCTTTGGGTTACAGTTTCGTGCATTTATCAATTAAATGACTAGGGAACTGAGAAATCTGGTTTTCCGAAATCGTTGTTTTGACACTTTAAGCCATGTTCAGCTTTTTCCATGTTACGCGTTTTAAATCATCCCATTTGCGCTGGATGTTAATATAACGTTACAAAAGGAACAATTATATACCTAAGAATTCGTAGCGTAGGCCTAAAAGAGTTCTATTTTTATGTTGTCCTATAATTCATCATTAGTCAAATGCACTCAGAAAACAGTAACTGGTTTTCAATATAATAAAAAATGCGTGAGCATTGACTACTTTGAGTAGACAACGGAAAAGTTACGTTTTTACTCTTTTTAGGTAGCTGACGTATTAACAATCCCCATAACGAAAGAAGGATTTCCCCCATGTCATGTTTTTTACATCATTGGTTTTTTTTCGCAGTGTTGATCTCATGCAGAACGTATTAATTAAGAAATAGGACATCTGCAAATTGATTAAACTCGTTCTAACACATTGAAAGCTGCCGCTGTTGCCGCTGCGTTACAGCGACTTCACAGGCGCGCGCGCACTTGATCCGCTTGTTTCTTTCTTCATGTAGATTTGTTTGAGATCTTGGCTCAAAGTATTTTTTTTTTTTTACTTTATCACGGCGTCCGTTCCTGACACGAGCCTCAGAAGCGGTTGCCATGGGCTGCATCCATTTCAGGCCATTCAAAAATATACTGGAAGCAGAGTTGATTTTAGAGATATGAATCGTGGCTTCTTCTGGATTATGAAGACCGTCCACCGAAATGAAAGCACAACACCAAAGCATACTGCAGGGCTACACCTAATAAGATGTCAACTGATATACATTTTTGTGACTAAAATTTCAGTCAAAGATTATGATGCAGTACACACTAATGTCTAAATGGGTGCGTAGGCGCAACCAAAATGTAAATGTAAATTAAATATTGCCGTAGATATTTGTGATCAAATCTCGTTTCGAAATTGTAAAAAAAAAAATACTAAGGGTTTGTGTTAGAATACTATACAATCATTTATTTCAAAATGTAAAATAGTCCTGGGAATCTGGTCTTATCTGTTATAATAAAATTAATATGTTACTTTAAGGCTTGGATCCATAAGGCCCTCAACATTAATTCACATCAATTCAGGGGAGGTGCTCAGGCAGACCACAGTTTTTTAAAATTAAGATATTTAATTTGAATTATTACTTTATAGATTTATGTCCTTTTATTATACATTTTGCTAAATTTGATATTTTCTTCATGTGTAGTTGAGTTCCTCCCTAGAGAAGCGCAGTCCTGTCCTGCAGTTGGCTTGCTGCTCTGCCCCCCCCCCCCTTGCTGTTCTCTCCTCCTCACACTCTCTCCATCACTCCCCCTGATTGATACTTGTGGGCTTGGCATCGGCCCACCATGCAGAGACTGGCAAAGCTCTTAGAGACACGCTCACAGACACATACAGGCGGGAAAGGGGGCGGGGACCAGATGCAGCGCGGCTCCCCTCACAGGCAGAGACCCGCACACACACGGCTTTATGCATTACTCGCTATATACAAACACAAACACGCACAGAGTGTACAGTCTGGCACTTCAAGACCTGTGCAAACTTCTGCACTTCTGTCACCCTTGTAATCTGACTGTCACTGTCAGCTGCCCTTAGTTCATTTCCCCAGACAGGCAAGCCATGTGCTAACTCACAGACGCCGTCTGTGCTAACTCACAGACGCCCGCTCTCAAAAACGCAAGCGGCACAGCTGCCGCTCACCTGGCCCTCGAAAGCTGACGATCATCTCTCCCCCAGGTGTCCACCGCTTGTAGCACACAGCAAGGCGGCTGAATACAAATCTGTTGTGAGCCAAATGGTAAATTATGACACCTATGGACACTTACAGACCCTTCAGAGCAAGCAAGGCCAGAGTGCTGCCTTTTCCGATAATACCTTGATTGATCATCATGATTTAAACCTCTTAGCTTGCTCCTTTTCGAAAGCCCCTGGTATAACTCGCATCCTGTTGGTGTGGCTGATTGTTGACAGAAGGGGATTGGGTTGAGCATCTGCCTCTTGGCATGATAGCCCTGTAGTTTATATGATGTCTATTATTTGGGTCAGACGTCCAGTTCTTTCACAATGCCACCAATGGCTCCCTCGTACTGCTGCCCCCTATAGAGGTAGATAGGCACTGCAGCTGTCACAGTTTTCCACCGCTTGCATTACATCCTTCTGTATTCCTAGATTCCACGCAAGGCCCTTCCCTGCGATACTCGAAATATCATGTAATGAAAATTCAGCTGGCAAAACCTTTCCACGTAATTCTGATTCGGCTAATATTGCCTTCCATGTTGTACCCTTCCATCTGATGCTATTTTAGCTCAGGTACCCGTGCGCTATGCTGATTTAACACAGTTAACACGCACTGCACCCCCCCCTTGGTTCGTTGTTTTAAACGTGTTGCAAGGAATTCACACCAACACATTGCACAAACAGCCTAACTTTTACCATCACAGTGTACTTGCTTGAGCAGATATTGCAATATCATTGCCCGTAATGGACACATGCTAACATATGGTATGTGCATAATTAAACACTATTACACTAAACGCAGTGTGCTCTGCATACTGCACAACGATAAACAAACACACAAGCGCAAACAGTAACGTCTTGGCCAGTCAACGGGAGCGACTCCCTAACTGTCTTGCCTTTAAAGGTGGCTCATTTTAGAGCAGCAGGGATTTCCCCACAGGTGACTTTGCCACGGTTTGCTTCTCGCATGCAGCCGTCGATCCCAACCACCGTCATCCATAATATACCCCTCCCGCCTTTTTCTTCCCCTCCCTCATCCTCTCCGGTCATGGTTAATTAATTACCAATCTGTTCTCAGTTAACGCCAACTGTAAGATTGATACTGAAACTCCGAAACGTTACTAGCGCTATGTGTTCGGGATTTAAAAATAAATAAATGAATGAAGTCATCTTTATCCAAGCTGAAAAGTTATACGAATGCATGAAAAACGGGGTTTCCACCTGGGTTTATGCTTAAAAGCAGTTACATTAAGGTGTAAAAACACAGTCCGTTCGGTTTTAAACGTACGGGAGTGAATCAGGCTGGGGAGCAATAAGTGCTTGAGAGGAGAGAGTCTTGAGAAATTACTGAGGGAGCGGAGATTATTAGGGAGACGCAGAGGGCAAGCAAGCTGTCACTCCTGCTAAATTCTACATATTAACGCTGAGAGCACCTCAGAAGAGGGAACAACTGGCGGCTTCAGTTTTTTTTTTTTTTTTTGATGTGGTAGGACAGGGATGGAGGGAAACAAAATCGCCGAGCGCGACAGCGAGCCAGAAGCAGAGTTATTCGAAAGCAATAAAATAACAGGGCAGGGGACTGAAGCGAGTCAGAATCGAGTCTAGGAAGTGGGGAGCGCGAAGCGTGGCAGGGAGCGAGAAAACGAGAGTGACGCCGGATTAGCCAGTGTCTGAAGAGGACCCAAACTCAAGAAAAAGGACAATTTAATTGGAACTACAGCAAACTGCAGAAAGTCACTGCCAAGGTGTCACCTACCAAGCGATATCTGGTCCACATTAGTTTCTAAAAAAGGCAGAAGTCATGGAACATTATGTAGTCAGGTGACTAATTTAACTTGGAGAGATCCAGGGAAGGATCAGGTCAAGGAGGCTGAATCTGGATATAAATGAAGTCAGCATAGTGGCATCCCAGTGATGCCATTGCTCTATCATCTAACCAATGGAGAAACGACACTGGATCGTTACACCAACATAAATACACTCACTCAGTGTGTAGAGCAGTCTACAACCAGGACACTTCCATCACCTGACACATTTGTGTCGTGCATACAGAAAAACGCACTCCGTTTGCCCAACTACACACTCAAAAGCATGCCTGCTTTTCAAAATTAACTACCCTTCTTCATATGCCCTGCCATTTCCCAGATTCCAGGATCTGGGCTTACAGATTAAATTCTATTCATCCTTTTCTAATATCGTCTTCTTCACTTGTCCCTTCTCGAAAACAGAACATTCCCAGTTCCAATCTCTAAATCTGTCACCACTCCTCTTCCTGTATTATGTGCCAAACATTTGATAATACAAAACATGTTTTATTGCCATGACTATGACAGCAAATCTTTATGGAATTTCTGAAATTCCCCTGCGCTACATCGGTGTGAACCTTTGGTCATGTAACAGTAATGAAGGTTAAGTGAATGAGTGCAGAAAATTAAAAGCAAATTGTCCTACAAGTATGTATTCATGTATTTAAATATATTTATTAGGTTTGTAATTCTATACAAATAGATTCTACTGTAGAATCTATGGCTAAGCCCATGGGTAGGAATACAATCATGAAAAAGAGCAGAGGTAGAAAGTTCGGGTCCAGAAAGTACAAATCCAGACCAAGATTTGTTTCAACCAATCAGCTGTGCATGAAGAGTAACATTCACAGAGTATGCAACTGGTTGGTGGAAACAAAATCTTGGTCTGGATTTGTACTTTCTTGACCCAAACTTTCCACCTCTGAAAAAGAGACATGCAGAAACACTTATTAAGGTTATTGGCCAGGTGTAATGGACTGGTAGTCACAGAAGAAGTACATTAGAACTACAGGAGTTAATCCTTCTTCATCAGTGTGCACCGGCTTCATTTTTGCCAGAGACTGTCACACCTGACTGATGGTGCATGGAGCTGAAGATGGGAAGTGTGTGTATTCAAAGTCGAGAGGGTGAGGGTGGCAAGCGAGGGAGAAAGAGTGAAGGACAGAGAGACAGAAAGAGTGAGAAAGGGATGAGAGAAAGTGCGAGACAAAAAGGAAAGGATCATTTTTATTCAAGGGAGACTACTGGTCAGCCCAGAAGTGTCTACAGGTATAAATAGTACAACTGATGGCTGAACAGAGAGATACTGGGGGCAGGAGAAGGACTGCAAGAGAGAGAAGAAAGAAGCAAGGGAACAAGTCAAGGTGCCAAGTAGTGAAAGAATGGGAAGGAAAGGAAAAAGGAAATGAAGAAGAGAGAGCACTGGACAGAGAACAGGAAGAGCTGAAAATATCTAAGAAAGGGGAGAGCCAGGAAGTAGGCAGTGAGTTCAGAATAGAGGGATGAAAAGAGTATAAATGAAAAGAAAGAGAGGAAAATAAGAACACAGGCGACAAAAAAAGCCAAAACATTTGCATTTAGAGTGTAGAGCAGGTCCAGATAGTATCGTTTAAGTACAAGCAGGTGCCCTGAGGTGCGGACGGCTCACAGAGCAGAAGCTGGCAGCTTCTGGGCTTCGTGACAGAAGTCATTAGCGTCACCATTTGACAGATGAGTCCTGATAATCATCCCTCGTGCTGCCGCCTGTGCTACACCTTTAAATTAACTCTCACGCCTGTGCGCCCACAACTCCAGATTAAAGACAAAGCGAAAGCAAGGCGCAAGAAAGACGCTTTGTAAAGTAACCCGCAGCACCCAGAACTCCACATCGATTTCTTTAAGACCATGGAAATGACTCAAGTACCCAGCAGTGACCAGGAAGGATTACCAGCCCGACAATGTCATCGAGGGGCAGCTACGTTGCTCACCACAAGCTCCCCGCTGGACACAAAATAGGTCAAAGGGAGCCAAAGAGCTGCCATCTCTGTACCGCACCTTCAAACATGACAGCGAAAGGCATTGCTGCTACGGCACGGGTCCAGTAGGAAACAAGCTCTATATATAGTGTATATACACTGATACATACATGCAGCATTCCCAGTAACTGCAGCCCACTCTCTGGGTACCATAAATAAAGTCACATCTCTATTAGTTCTCTCTCCATTTTTATTCATTGTCTTATTTCTCACAGCATATTTATGGCCTGCAGTACACTCACTTGTCCCTTTATTATGCCTGGGACAGGCACATGGCTCCCCCAGTCATGTCCTAGATAAGCAGCTGGAAGATGGATGGATGTGTGTAGCTCGCCAGCAGAATCAGAAAAGAACAGCAATTTGACCAGTGAATAAACGTTACATTAAGCTACTACGGCTGTATAAAGTGAAAGTAATTAAGGCATTTTTTTTCTGGACTGCAAGTCACAATGTGTAGGATGGTTGATAGAGAGACGAGAGAATCTTACAAGCACCAACTAACACAGTCAGACAAGGTGAACAAAAGCATTAAGGAAAAGCAGGAGCCGGGGGAGGGGCCAGTGGTGAGGGGGGGGGGTGTCTTACCTTGTTCATGGCCAGCGCAAATCTCCTCCCTGCTTCTCAGAATTGGCATGTTGGAATGACCTGGTCCTTCCCTCTACCTCTCATAGCCTAAGGTGTTGGATGAACTGGTGAAGCCAAACAAATAGTGATGGAGGAAGAGGAGGATGGAGGACTGAGGAGGGGGCATGCAGTGGAGAGCGTGAGGAGGATGTTGATGTGTGGAACAGACGAACGAAAATGTGGGATTTCTGTCTGATGGCTTTAAAAGGTCACTTTAAACACTAAGATCTGGTAAAAAATAATTGAAAGTTTCTATAAGCAGCTGAAATGTGGATCTAGATTAATGTTTAGATGATGTTTGATAATAGTTTATAATAAAAGGAACAAAAACCACAGACTTCCCTCCAAAATAGTTGTGTTAAAGATTCAGTTGAATAGAATGTGAAAACGTATACTGTCAGTAATAAATGTACTAAATTAGAGCTAAATTAGAGCACATATTTTCAAAAAACGTCAAAGTAATTCAATGACGTTAAAACTTTATCTTTTATGAAGACAAACATTTGAAAACTTCAGTGATCAAAAGGACAGAAATAATTGTGTAGTCCATGAAAGTTTAAATCTTTTTATCTCACAGAAAAATGTTACAGGGCTGATGGCTTGTCACTTTTCAAGCGAGGAAGAGCGGTGAGTGAAAAGAAAGCCTGACATGAAATCTGTTTGTGAAGAATACATGTAATGTCAAAGTTATTAATAATCTAATACCACTAACAAGTTGGGGAGTAATAATATATTTTAATTGTGAGAATTCCGTTGTCCTTTTTGCAGGCTTTGTCCTCTCTTTCCTTATGACCAAAATATATGACCAAAAAAAAGAAAGATACAAGTATCTATACACAAAAAACATAGAAAAGGGAAGGATGATCAATGGAGAAAGGAGAGATGAGAAGCTCCCTTCATCTGCCTTTCGTCCAGGTCATAATCCTTTCATCGCTTGGCACGCTTTTTTGGGTGTCCCCCCTTTTTTCCCGTTCTGTCTTTCCGAGTAACGTGTGACACCGCCAGCGAGACGGAGACAGCGGTCCGCTCTCTTCTCCTCCTTCCTATTTAGTCATCTCCTCCTGTCTGGCAGCCTGATCTCGCCTGCTGGCGTTTGTAGGACTGTGGAAGAGGGAAGAACGGGGGGTGAGGGAGGGGGTGAGATTCAAAGGCACGAATCGGGGAGCCCAGTCACATATCACGACGTGCAAAGAGAAGAGCCACAGAGAAACGTCCCAGGTCTGGGTCTACAGCTGCATGGTCCTCAAGCAAGCCTGATGCTTGCCTGTTTCATAATTTGGACGTCTGCCAACACCACCTTTTGCGATGGGTGTCTGTGTGCACAGTCTGTCACTTTCCTGTCTATGACAGTCTTTAGTAGAACTAATCACTCATGTCCAGCTTAAATATGACATTCCCTACTGTCCACATAGAGAATATATCACTCTAAATAGTTCCTGCCTGCATTCATTAACATTCACATGTGAATGCAACCCCACATACAAGCGTCTCTAACCCGAGAAGCAGGGGAGAGTTTGAAGGTCTGTGAGGCACAAGGCAAACTGATGAATTATGCATCACACTAGACTGATACGTGCAAATGTATCTGCATTCATGCATAAGTACAGAAAATTCTCATAGTTATATAATCATATTTCACCAACTTCTCCAACAACAACATAAATGATCTAGAAAGTGCATTATATAGATGGTGCATGCATATATTCTGCCTGCTAGGATCGGCAACAACTCAAGTGAAATCATTATTGTGTCACATTTAATTTTTGATATTTAAAGATGTATACTAATAAGTAAAAATGTATTCAAGGTCACTTGGTTCATAATACTAATTATTTTGTATGTTGTAGTAATTAACCCCAAATAAAAATTTTAACAGGAATTCAGTGATATCATTTACTCTCACAGTAGAGTGCAAACACAAACATAAACACACAAACCCATATACAACATATAGATAGAAACACACACAGAATGGTCAAAAATAAGACACACAGATAGTAATCAAACATGGGCAAACTATGCCAAGCTACCAAAGAGTCACAAATTGCACAGAGATTTTTATATAATGATGTCTCTTTGATTCTGTAACATGAGACACTCATTTAATTTTGAGCCAGGCATCACAAAGACAAAGAAAAAGCCAGGAATAAATAAATGGATATTGACACACTATAAAAATCTTGTTCGTTTTTTTATCAGTCAGTAAACTGGGGCCATTGTTAAAGCTTGGTTTTACACTATGGAGGCTTCTCACTGACCTTTAGGAGTTTACATTGAAGCTGCTGTTGGGAAAATTCAGCCTCAGCGCTACGCCTGAGAATACAGGAGCTTTATCTGTCGGAAAACTATGGACAAAAAATATAGACGGGTGAGCAGAATGTGTGTGCTTAAAGAAAACATTTCCAAATCCTGTCGGTTTTGTGTAAATGTGATATCACCTGGGAAAGAATATGCTTCCAATTCTTCCTCCTGAATCAATTTCTGCTATTATTTTAAGGAATAAAAGTGCAGATTGGGGAGGATTCAGCAATGAAAAGAAATTTCAGAAGAAATGGCAAAGTGCCTCCTGTAACATTAGCATACGCAGAAAAGGCTCAGTTTTCTGTGTCTGCAGTTAGAAAGCGCATCTGAAGCTCATGTATGACACACGGCGTTCCAGGGTACTGGTCAAGGTCACGAGATCCAGAACCCAGCCTAGACAAACTGGTGCACCAGTTGTGGCGCACACGGTCCAGTGCGCAGGACGGGCTGCCCCAGTTAGCACCCTAGCGCTTATCGCAGCGGGAACCTGGGCCAGGAGTCAGGAGATCCTCACGCATGGCCAGACAGACTGATAACAGGAACGCCGCCGCGAGGGCGTCACGGGTACCGACGCGGTAATGCGCTCCGTGGTGGACGTGCCACGGGGCCAAGCGTGCGCGCGGAAACACAAGCGCATAAGGGAGGGGGGGTGGACTGAGACTTCGCTTGCATTTTTCACACGACAGCGCTGTATGTAAGACGGGAAAATGGGTGAGTGACGGGAGACGTTCCCGTCCACAGATGACATCACACAGCAAGCGCATACAGGATGGGGCTCAGGATCAAGGGAAGTGAGGTGTTCGTGAAAAGGTGGAGATCGACTGAGACAAATATGCGGCCGACATTACAATAGAATAAAAGATAAATAAATAAAACCTTCCACTTCAACCTCACAGCAGCCCACTGACAGACACCAACACCTCCACACGCACGTATAAACGCACAGGTATTTTGGCATTACCAATACGTGCACTAAATGCCAGAATTTGGATGCTCTCAAATTTCATACGAAATAGGCCACTGTAATAAAAAATGTACAAGTTTTCAAAACTGGCAGAATTAACTGGATGAAGAGAGAACAAGCAGGTGTCAGAACAGTGCCATACTCACCTAAACACCCTCTCCTTTCACAGATTAGTAATTCGGCTTTAATATTTGTAATTAGAAAATAAGGATAACATCGGTAAGAATAGCCTGTTAATATTAAAGAAAAAACACGTGGTCCTTAATCCTGGATGACAGAATTTCATTCAAAATCAATATATGAAAAAAGTATTAAAATTTTAGTCCACAAGGGAAAAAATACCACAAAAAAATCCTGAATTACATTATGCTTTGTAATCACTAATGTTAAATTATGTGTTTTAAGTTGGATCCAACTCAAGAGCAATCCCTTGAAAAACTACATCCGAAACAAATTTATTACGGCAAAGTTGATCCAAAAATGAAAACTGCCAGGCCCCCCTCAATCACGGTTTATGAGCTCGGCTGTGGAGGATGGGCGAACGAAAACGAGAGAAAGCGGTGAACTGAAGGCATGGCGTGTTCCTCTATCTGCCTATCTGCAGCTGACTTTGGCTGGTAGCGGCGCACCGACTGACAGCTGCTGATACAAGTTTCGGGTCTCCTCGCTGTTCATTTTCTGCCCGTCACTCTCCACCCCCCACCCAGTCCTTGCCGGATATTATTCTCTGGATAATTCGACATACACAAATTTCTAAATAGAAAATCGAACGCAAAACAGGTGCCTGGGGACAAGGACTTGAGGGAATTAATACAGTCTTTAACGCAAATACAAACAAACAAACAAATAAATAAATAAATGGACTTAAAATGAATGAATGAATGAATGAATGAATGAATGAATGAAATAAATTAATGACAGCAATTCAGGAAATGACAAGAGAACGAGCGGAGGGATAAAATAATTAAATAACAAAAAAGGTTTTAATTATTGACCGTTATTATGTCAAACAGAGCGAAACACAGAGGGGGCAGCGGGAGAGTAAAAAGGAAAAACAAGAGAGGAAAAACGCACAGGTGACAGACCAGTAGAATAGCGGGAAAAAGATAATGAATAGCCGGAGGTAGGCTGCCGTAGTGAGGGGGTGTAGAGACCGCTCATCAGGACTATTTAATAAAGGGGATCAGCTAAAAAGTGCGGAAAAGTCTTTATCTATTGGCTGTAACATTTTCAAAACGTGGAAATTAATTGCCGAACGCAAACCTCCAGTAAGCAAATGAAGAAACGAAATAGTAAAAAGACTCAAGATAAAACAACAAAGCAACCTAAAGGCATGATGGACAGAGAGGTGGAGGAGTTGAGTTGTGCTTTTCGTTTTTGTGGGTTGAGAAATGGAATAATTGGGTTTCTCGTAGAGTGGGAAAGGTGTCGAAAGATGTGCAGCTTATCCAGCAAGTTACAAAGAAACGTGAATGAAGACTGACAGGAGGAAAATGTGCGGGGCTGAGAAGTGGCGTGGAGGGAGCTACGGTAAAGCCGCACGCGTGTGTGTGTGTACGTGTGTGTGTGCGTGTGTTAAAGCGTGTTTCGTGTATACGTAACGCACACACAAACACACACACACAGACCGACAGATAGACAAACACTAAACAATCGTCAAACCTACCTATAAATACATTACTGAATCCCCGACACAGGGATGCGTAAGGTGGAGGGAGAAGAAAAAGAAAAGGAAAAAATAAAATCATTGATGAGGAGGCGTATTTTTTTTTTTTTTTTTTTAGAAAAAGATCTCTTTAAAATTATCTGCCAAAAAGTTAATCTTTAAATGAATCAGACTTCGGGAGAAGAGGCTCTGAGGGACTGAGGGAAGGGAAAGAGGAGGGGGCAATGAAATGGGGAGGGGGGTGAATATAGAGAGGGAATGAAGAGATGGAGAGAAGGATTAAGCGGGACAGATACAGAAAAAAGGATGAAAAGGGAAAATGAAAGACACCCCCCCCCCCCCAAAAAAAAAACTCTCCCCCCCTTTCTATATCGTCCTCCCCATTTGTCACTCATACATAGTAGAAATTGTTGACTAGGTAAATAGAGAAATAGATGAGGAGGCAGAGGAGGGAGATCGCGAGTAAATGGAAAGATGAAGCACCTCCCAGCACCACGATGAGGAAAAAGAAGAACAAAAATCTAAAGAAAAAAATGAATACTCCAGAAGCTTCCGTGTTTCCTTCTTATTTTTGAGGGAGGGGGATCATCAGTGATTTCCCCTCTCCCCTTGTTTCTCTTCTGTCTTCTTTTATCTCTCAAAGGAGATAGTATCCGGGAAAAAAAATAATAAACAGCCTTTCGCTGTAGCAGCAATGAGGCGCTAGAGGCAGGTGGAGGGTGTAGCGTGTTTGTAGCGGCACCGCGGTTTGCAGGCGCGCAGGGAACCGGCCGCCGTCGCCTGTCGCAGCAGCGCTACTCTGCCGAGCTGAAATCGCGCTGCCTCGCTCCTTCCTCTCTCTCCCTCGCCCGAAAAGCAGGGGAGAGGGTGGCCAGGAGGTGGGCCGTTCCACAGTATTAGTATGCGTGTGTGTGGGGAAGGGGGGGGGGGCTCTTTGCAACAAATGTCAAGGAACAAGCTTTTATTAAGAATTAAAAGTGAACGGCTCCCCCTGCTGTAAAAAGAAATGTATCTGGGCACCTTTCTTTAGTGTAAACTGTCATTTAACACACCGTGTGTACATTTTACTAGTTGTAGGTAATCCTAATTTCTAAGTAAAATTACAGGTATTCATTTATTTGCTTTAATTAATAATCTTTGGATTTATTTTCAGTATTAATATAAAAGTATTGCCGTTAGGGATGGGTAAATAATATCGGGAAGAAGCCAACGGCATTTCCCAATAGCAGAGAAAATACAGTATAACTGTTCTTACCCATTAGAACAATATTTACGACAATACAGTAATGCATTGTGGGAAAAGTATTGGCTGAAGAAGCGCAAGGAAAACGCAACATGCCTTTCTGAAGAGAAGTATGAACAGGTGGGAAGATTTAGTTATCACACTAGGTGTACAGAGAGGCAGTAGGAGGAATGCAGAGCGAATTCTCGACTGGCTGTTGCTCGTCTTTCTAACAGACTTCGCTGATTATGTCTCCTAGTAGCACAGAGCGTCATTTGTTAGCATCAGCCCCCCCGAAGTTGTGTCCTGTCGGTTATGACATCACATAACACATGTTCCTCCACCGATCCTCTGTCCATGGCCTATCCGTGCCCCCCACCGATTTCCGTCTGCATGTTCACTGGCCCCCATTTCCGTAGCCCCCGTTCCAGCCTCTGCTTGCCCTTCTGGCTTTTGTCGCTCCCTCCATCCCGGCTTGGCACGCGGCTCTCGCTGCATTTCATCTGGAGAAGATTTTCCTGTTTTTTGAAAAATCTGAGCCCAAATACAAGGAAGCCAGAATCAAAGGAAGTGCTGGTCCTCAACCTCCGCAGAAAGAAAAAAAATCACAATAGCAGAAATGTTGCAGCACTTATTGATGGTTTCAGTATGAAACAAACTAATACCTACATTTGCCACTAAGGTGCTACAATGAAAGCATAAAACAGTAACCAGTTAATTGCAGTTCAAATGAATTTTATCATGTGATATTCATTATTTGATATTATACGTCCATAATCGTAGTAACAACATACCGGTGGCTGTGGAGAGCGGTACGAAGAGCTCAATCATTACCCATGTGGCTGCGCTGTCAGGCACCCGGAGTTAAACTTGTGTTATTCTGTCCCCATGTGGCCGGTATCGTAACAACAGCTTAAACGAGCCGCAGGCAATGAGAAGCCAAGATGAAAGAACGGAGAGACTAACATCTGCTGAACAGAGGCAGAGAAGAAAAGAGCAAGAAAGAGGAGAGGAGAAGAAAAAAAAAAAACATGAAAATGATAGAGATTATAATAATGTGTGATTCCAGGCCTGCATTCGATCGAGCAGCTGGAGAAGGAATGTTTCCAGCAAAAGGAAGTTTCTCTAGCAAGAGAATGAGGCTGATAAACAATCTGTACGTGAATTATGATGTGGGGCAGGACCCTTCAAACAAAGAAGCACATGTAGTTCAAACACTAAATTGATTACAAAGGCACAAGGAAAACTGGACGACAGTGCATAGCAGGTAGCATACACCAGTGTGTCCCAGCCTGGTCCTCGGGGACCCACAGACAGTCCGTGTTTTTGCTCCCTCCCACAGACAGTCCATATTTTTGCTCCCTCCCACAGACAGTCCATGTTTTTGCTCCCTCCCACAGACAGTCCATATTTTTGCTCCCTCCCACAGACAGTACATGTTTTTGCTCCCTCCCACAGACAGTCCATGTTTTTGCTCCCTCCCACAGACAGTCCACGGTAGGGAGCTGGGAGGGAGCAAAAACATGGACTTGCTGTGGGTCCCCGAGTAACGCTCATCCTTTCTGAAACCGGCTTCAGGCACTGAATCATTATCACCACACACAGGTCATCTTCAGGCGCACTGTAGGAGGTCCCCATGGATACTGGCAGCTTTTTACAGCACAATTCCTACCGGTGCCATCAGGACAGCAGGTGGCGTAGCAGTTAAGGAGCTGTACTGGTGATGAGGAGGACTGAAACTGAACTGCCTGGAGAGGGGCCATCGTCGTACCCTTGATCAAGGTGCTTCGCCTGAAAGTGCTTCAATGCACATGGAGATTGGAAATGGGAGAGTTGTGAACAGTGCCAGCTGTTTTGGATGAAAGCATCTGTTAGGCAGAAAAAAAATAATAATGCGATAATACAGGCACAGCAGGCTGTGACGAAAGCCAGCCATTTGTACCATGGAAAGGGTAGAAATGAACTGGCACAAAAATGCTTCCAACACTTGGGCTTCAAGGACACACAGATTATAAACGGGGGTTTGAAAACCCTCTAAAATTATACAAAGTAAGTCTGACCTACTTTTTTCCCACAACTGTAGTCCAGAGGCACAAAAGGACATGCTTATATATCTGTTCCACACATCTACCAGGAAAAAAAAGGCCTTCAAATGTGGACTTTGCCTTCAACTTTGTGGAAAAGTATTTATTTCCAGATACATTTTTTTGTTAACTTAAAATCTGTGCACTCAAGTCATAATATTTTGGGCATAGTTTGTCAAGAAGGGAATAATCAACAGCATGGTGGATAAAACCAGGGACTGACACTCTGTAGATGTTGTGGGTACAAGTCAGACTGTTTGCCCATGTCCCCTGGGCAAAGTAACCTTATACAATTCAGATATAATTGTATAGGCTTTGGTCTAAGTAGAGTTAAAAGCGAAACGTGACTGTGTTTGGTTGTTAGGGTAGCGAACGTTGTTCATATGTGGTTTGGTCCATTTTCCAGCCTTACCAGCTTTCACTCAGTTCAGGTTCACGTCCGGAGGCACCCAGGTAGGCTATGTTACCGATACAGCGAGCTAAAATAGCAGCTCTTAATTCTACGTGCAAATACTGTGAGGTGGCATCACACTGTCAAACTTACTTAACAGGCTGAAGGAGTTACCCCAACTGCTCTCTTATTTATTATAGGGGCTGCAAAGAAAGCAACATCCAGCAACCTGAGAAGACGCTCCGGATTGGGTATGTTAATCGATTACCTCTAATTCGATAACACCTAATTCGACTTCCCCATGTCTTCTAGGTGAAGAGAATAATTTTTAAGTTGGTTTTTAGATAATTCCAGAGATTTGAATGGATTTGGGTGGATTTCCACAACACACTGGCAGATTATAGCGAACTTCTGTGCAGTGTGCATGGGGTACTGAAGCTAACACTGGAGGCAAAACTAAGCAGAAAATAATGATCCCCTTTAACAACACGCACTACCACGCAACTGCGTCCACAGCCTATAGGTTGTAAATGTCTTTCAAATACCACTGGTACTTATATACTATTAAGTTATTAAAACAATCCAGTGTAGAAAAAATAAGACTGGGACAATTTATAACAAAATGGGCAAAAAGCCATCCCTTTGTGTGCTGTGTGCGTACACATGACTGGTCCAGGATCTGCCAGTGTGTCAACCCATGGGTAACGGCTGGAGCTTTACCAAAGCCACCGACTTAAGATGCACTTCAAGAAATCCTAAATTTAACCTGATTAAAACTTAAATCTGAAAGGATATTTTTTATCCTTTGGCTAAATGTGATTAAAATGTGTCACTGAGATGTCTGACAGTGACTTGTAACTAAATGATACATGCTACAAAATAAAAACAATATTCAGGAATCATCACGGTAATGTAAAAGGATTTATGCTCATTACACGCTCATGGGTTTTCCAGCAATTCTCATTTTTTTCTTTCAAAGCTTTTTATCAATTATATGAGTCACTTCCCAGGTTTAGTTTTGAACTAGAGCCTCGTGAAGCAGGCATGAGTCACTGTGGCAGGTGAGCCAAGCGTGCGTTTGATCTCGACATCCTCACATAATTACGCCCAGTCCTGGAGAGCTTTAATACAATCATCATGCATATCGTTCTCTGGGTGGATTCAGGGCTTAATCACGTAGCTGTCAGCACGGCGTGATATTATGGCAGAAAGTCAGACTGCGAGCGATGTCATTCCGTCCCGTTACCTTTGCAAATGTCGCCGGATTCACTGGGTCCTCACATTTCCATCTCAAACTACTGAAGTGAAGCAGAACATGGTCTGGTGGAGCGGGAGACGAAGATTCACACTTGCGCCTAACATGTTGCAGATCAGAGTAAAAGAAGGACATTTTTAACCTCTCAGACAGACACTTACCCTAAGATGGACCAGCAATAGATAAAGTCATAAAATGGTAATTGTGAAAAAAGAATAAAAGAAATACATTTGGAAATCTGTTTAGACTCTTCCATCAGAATGCCACACAGAGAAGCATGATTTGTCACTCCACAGAACACGTTTCCACCGCTCCAGAGTCCAGTGGCAGTGTGCTTTACACCACTCCATCCCACACTTTGCACTGCACATGGTGATGTGAGGCTTCCAGTGGCAGTGTGCTTTACACCACTCCATCCCACACTTTGCACTGCACATGGTGATGTGAGGCTTCCAGTGGCAG
>JAODLC010001327.1:0-12577 GCA_026781145.1 Hippopotamyrus pictus | reverse complement strand
TGTGGTTTACATCACTCCATCCCACACTTTGCACTGCACATGGTGATGTGAGGCTTCCAGTGGCAGTGGCCATGAAAGCCCATTCCATGAAGCTCCCAGTGCAGTTTATGCGCTGGGGTTGCCAGAGGAAGTTTGGAACTCTACAGTTATTGAGACAACAGAGCGTTGATGACTTTTATGCACCGTGCGCCTCAACAATTAGCCAACCCGCCCTGTTACTTCATGTGGTCTGTCGCTTTGTGGCTGAGTTTATGTTGTTCTTAAATACTTGCACTTTGCAATAATATCACTGACTGTGGAATACTTAGCAAGGACGAAATTTCTCAAATTGACTTACTGCAGAGGTGGTATCCTACAACCAGGGATGGACATAACTGGTACACAAGTACGCATTCACCGTTAAAGACGATACGTGCGACAATCAGTTGTGGTAACATTGTAAATGCGTACTTATTTTATGTGCATTTGCACTGATATGAAAATAAAATATGATGCATTTTAATCATTATATGCTAACTCTACTTCATTTGCGGTATACAGGTTAAAATGCAAGGTATTTTCTTGTCATAGCAGCGCAAATGCACAATTGATTGTCGCACGTATCAGTTTTAAAGGTGAATGCGTACTTGCTTACCAGGTGTGTCCATCCTGGCCAATAACATTGCCACAATTCACAGAGCTCATCAAGACCCTTCTTTGTAAACCTGACTGCAGAGCTAAGAGCTTGATTTTATACACCTGTGGCAATGGGTCTGAATGAAACACCTGAACTGAATGAGTGTGTCCCAGTACTTTTATCCATATAGAGTATGTTCCCATTTAAAATTTTGACTCTTTTCCATTTTATTAACTCTATTAAGGGGCCCAGATACCTTAAGCCATGTATCCATCTATTAAATATCAAATACTCTTCACAATGAAAGGTAAGCAATAAAAATATATAAAATTATGGCCATCTTAAATGATTACTCAACACTTCAATGTGTCGGTCAGTGCTATGTTCTTCAGCACAGCGAACTCCATTTTAACATATTTGGAGATTCTGTTAAGTTGGTAGGACTGTTGCCTCACACCTCCAAAGTGGGGGATTTAAATCTCAGCTGTAGGTGGGGGAGTTTGCATGACCTAGCCCATTCTCCCAGACCTAGATGGGTGGGAAATTTGCCGATCTGATAAATACTTAAAAACATTTTTAAAATATAATCACGCTAAATGGTTATACAACAAAAAAACAAAAGAACTGTATTCTTTAAATATCTTTATTTTCATTTTCAGTCCTATAAAGTCTGGTTACCAGACAAAAAAATAAAAAATTAACACCTTTATACATTTAGTTTCTAAGTAGAACATACTGTAGTGGAGCATTTTTGTGCAATTCCAGTAATGCTTTTTACAAATGTCCAAAACATTTATTTATAAAACATAGGAGACAAGGGAAACTGCAGTGGTGACTGATGGAATTAAGACACATACACTGTGTGCGAATTTCAGAGCGGCACATTGGGACCCAAATATTTAAGCATCCTTGACACTTCCTGAATCGTTACCGGATACCAAACGAACCTGTAGAATGTCCTTCGACTGACTTGTCTCTTGCATTTCTTTGCCTTGAATTATTAAAGAAACCCCCCCCCTCCCCCCCGAAACATCCAGGCACAGAAATTCCAAGCAGAGGACCCATCCGTTCCTCCCTGCTGCTCTCGTAGAGTCATTTAGTTGGACGAAGAAGAACCAATGACGTCAGTGCACTGGGGGTCGCAGAAGGGGCCGAAGCGGCCGTAGACGTCTCGGGCCCGGACGGCGAAGTAGTACGTGGAGCCGGAGACGAACTGGGTGAGCGTGCAGGCCATAGGCAGGGGCAGCGCCTTCACCTCGCCGATCTTCTTCCAGTGCGAGGTTGGGGTCAGCCCGCCGGCCAAGGCCGCCCCGTCCTGGTGGTAGGCGTACAGGTGGTAGCTGTCCACCGCGGCGCAGCTGCGGTCCGTCTCGGCCACGCACCACGACAGCACGATGCCGTTCTGACTCTGCACGCGCGCCAGCTTCAGCTGCGGCTGCTGCGGGGCCGAGGTGTGCAGGGCCTCGGGGGGCAGGCGGGCCGGCGGGGGGGGCGGCGACGGCAAGGGGGGCAGGGGGCAGGACTGCGGGTTAGAGCTGCTCACAGGGGAGGGGGCTGCCGTGGAGCTGGTATTACCAAGACGAGCCTTTAACAAAAAAAGGCGTAAAAGGAATTATTAGTATGGAGGAAAAGAGATATATCGGCATGACTGACAATGATAATAACGATAATAATAATGATTATGATAATGATGAATATTAATAACGTGTGCGCAATAGGGCATAATAAATTAAGAAATGCAAAACTGTAAGCTGCTAAAGTGGTTTCCATAGATACAGCTGAAACCTCATACAAGTAAATTTTAGCTGCAGTGTAGCAGGCTGACCTGTAGGGAGCGCTGGAGAACAGCCACCTGCGAGCCCCCTACAGAATGCTGTGCCGTCTGAGGAGAGGAGCGCAGCAAACCCCCTAACGAGAGAGGCAGAAAGGGAAAACGTTAGACTAATGTCAAACTGCAAGCATGTAAAGAAGAAAAAAGGAACAGTAAATGCCTTTTCCCCTGTTGATTGCATTGTATTCTTTCCCAAAATGCTTGAATGCAAAATGTTAATATTTATTTTTACTCATGGACATAACTTTGCATGTAAACCAACATTCACACACAGAGGGGTTGGCAGGGTACAAATTCATACAGGCAAAGCAGATTGGAATTTGTTCATTTCTGCTTAATGATTAATTAGTGTGTTTAGCTGTAGCATGTTGATATTATACTTGCACTTAAAACAGCAAATTAACCAGTTACTGAGGGGAGCTTAAATGGATACTATGCAGTCATCTGGTGTCTTCCTTGGGGGTGAAGGTGAAACTTGGTTCATGATATGGGGCACAGTGTTCAGGGACACTCAACACAGAGGGGGGGAGGGGGGTGTGAAAGGATGGAGCCACAGGGCGAGGCCTACCAGTGGGAGAGGTGTGCATGTTGTTGGCACTGATGAGCGGGGGGGGAGCCCCGACTGGTCGCTGGGAAAAGGAGAAGGAAGATGAGGATGACGAGGAAGAGGACACAGCAGGGCCGGATGGGACAGGACCCTTCTGCACCCCCGTCACTATGTAGGGGAGGGTTAA
Organism: Hippopotamyrus pictus; assembly: GCA_026781145.1. Taxonomy (NCBI): domain Eukaryota; kingdom Metazoa; phylum Chordata; class Actinopteri; order Osteoglossiformes; family Mormyridae; genus Hippopotamyrus; species Hippopotamyrus pictus. Next base: position 9,396 of record JAODLC010001327.1, on the reverse strand, counting down.
GAAAAAATAAAATCAGACAGTGACTTCAACAGAGAGCACCAAAGAAACACTCCATGTACTCTTCCTCACCTTGTACATCATCATCATCCTCGGTCAGGTCTATCACTGCCCCCGAGCTGTTGGTGCGAGGTGCCTATAAGAGAGTCAAACCAAGATTTCACCAAAAGGGTCGAGGTCAGAGTATATACCTCTATCAAACCGCCAGACAGCGCAGAAAGTGGTAAATACGAAGCAGGACGTGGTCAGACCACATCTAAGTAGGGCACAAGCACTACGTGGCTATATTCAAGTACCAGGCCGAATGACATTCGTCCTACAATTCAATGTGCCTTATATTAAAATAAAAATACACAGGGCAAGAGTTTAACACATTTACTACAAAAAAAATAACAGCCCCACTCACCGCAAGAAGTCTACACTAGAATGTGCTCTTTTATTAAATATATCACTCCCTGGACAGGAATTTGGAAAAAAAAATAGCTTGTTCTGTTTATATGTACAGGAGAAAAGGCATATATTCATAACAAAGCTATTTTTTTATTACAACATATATTAACCTAGATTTTGGTGACTAAAAAATCTTCCACTGAACAGTGCCCACAGACTCTGAGCCCACACTGAGTTTGCAGTGTAAGGGCAGTCAGATAATGGCCAGTGACTGTGGATCCCGCCCAGAGGCATGTCTCACGCAGCTCCAAAGCATCATGAGAACAGCCCCATATCCCACATCCCCACCGGCCCCGTCCCCTTTGCACTCCACTGTGATGCAGTGTTTCTTCACTGCAAGAAAATGTAGCGACAGCACTTTACGAAGCCCGAAGAACTAAAAAGCAATAAAATTCCTCGTTGGGTGCTGCAGGAAGCCTCAGCAGAACACGTCCGTTTCACGTGGACTTCAGCCGGATGCTTAGGGTTCTTAGGCGAAGCCTAATTTCCATTTACAGAACGAAATAGTTTCTTTAACTCGAGAGCGACGACTATGATGGCAAAGCCGGTCCAGCATTCCTCGGCTTAAGGAGGACGTAAAGGAAGAACCTGAGGTGGGGAAACACCCTGACCAGCTGCGGTTCCGGGTCACTGACGGCGGCGGCTATGTGCCGGTGGTTTTCACATAGACAGAGGCCACTGCAGAAGGCCGGTTGGAGAATGGTCACGCCTGAAGTATTGTTCCCAGCACAAGATGTTGGCGGCTACAGACCACAAAGGCCCCCAAGCGCCTGACCCCGCCAGCAGCAGCACCATTGTCCGTCTGCTTTCCCTGGCACATGCCCTTCAGTGTCCCGGCTCACGCTAATTTCAAACATATGCTCAGAAAACTACAGTGCTGGGGGGTAAGTGGCCCCTAGAGTTTCTGGAGGGGAAGTCGAATAGAGTTATTCATACTGATTTGTTCCACCTGTCCCACATTCTCGGCAAGATGCGGTAAAGGTGTGTCATTTAGTTTCGTGCTCAGTAACACAGAATAGAGTGACACTGGTCCCAAAACCACCTTTGGCCCAGAGTTCAGCACCAAAGCAAGTTTTATTTCACCCAGTTAGACCCATCCATCTAAACCTGCAGAAGACTTCTATTCCAAGTACCCCTGTTCCTCTTTGTCACGTTCCGCTGTCACCTGGATCCTTACACCTCCCTGACCGCATACGCTGTCATAGGTTCCATCAAAGAAAGGCAGACAGTAAGCAAAAATAAAAGATGAATTTTAACTGGAATACCTTCCCATGCTCCCAAAGTGCATGCTGCTTGTCCTTAGAGTTAGGACGGATGCAGTAAAGGTGCTTGTTCCGATACCTCAGGGTTAGGTTAGCTATTTTGGTTCCGTATCCAAAATGATGTTTGGAACAATGGACTCATTCATTCGATCTGCTATGACAAATGCACTTGACTAGAGCAGCGGTTCTCAGCCCGGTCCTCACGGACCTCCAGACAGTCATGTTTACGCTCCCAGTAAAAACACTGGGTTAGATCATCTACCCCTTATGAGTCTTTGCCACAAAACTGTCCCATATGGGCTAATAGAGACAGTAAGACTGAACCTCATCCAGCAAGGTCCTTCATACTCCACTCGAAGCAGCAATAATTGTTTCCTATTGGGGTGTTGAAGGAATCAAACTGCACACTGCTGCCAGTACTCTATCTACATATTCATCTAGCGAGAGCCCAGTGACTCCTTTTGCCTTCCGAAATTTAATGAGATTTCTGTCAGTGCGGTATTCTTGCTCACTGCAGTCAAATCAAAGTTTAAGTGCAGCGTCTGAATTCTTCGTTCGCATCACAAGCATTCTAGGTAGCTTCTCAGAAGGTTAAGCACATTATACCAGTATTCTGGTTTGGCAGTTTGCAAATTCTCCATGTGTTTACACAGGCTTCCTCTGCCTTCTACCCACTTTACGTCAGAGGCCTCCTGTGATAGGTTCACTCTGACCTTGTACTGGTTAAGTAATTATGGAAGATGGATGGATTCTACTTGCCATGAACATTTCTTCCTCAAAATACACTTGGAAATTCAACCTAAGATGAGGGAGAGGGTGACCCTGGGGGTTTAGCTGCTCTCGTGGGAGCTCACTGCAATCTGCTGCGGTGATAAACACTTGACACCAGAGTGGTGATTACCGTACTGTGAGCTACAAGGTTTTAATGTTGGCTTAGCAGTGACACTTCTGTAAGTCCATTAGTGCCCATGCTTACGAAATTTTTCAAAACATGAAAGGGTGACACCCAAAGATGGCAAAACAAATCTGACAAACTGAATTGACCCTTACCTGAACAGGCGTCTTTGCGCTGGAGCTGGAGGGCTGATTATCTGGTGGGGAGAAACAGAAACATATGAAGACACTCTGCATTGCAGAGGTGCCGGGCAGAGAGACCCCAGGGCGCGGGGCAGAGAGACCCCAGGGCGCGGGGCAGAGAGACCCCAGGGCGCCCCTTCAATGATTCCCCCCCTTTTATTACGGTTTCATATGACATATACACTTATAGAAATGTTGATTCCAGCAAACAACCTCAAAGCCGCTGAAAAGCAAAATATTTAACCAAATGTTTTAATCAAAAAAGTCCAACACCAGCCAAATGATTTAACGAATTTAACCTCCTTTCCTTCAAGCCCTATAGGAAAACAAATGGTTTTAAGTGCACTTGGCAGGCCTGTGCGTTCTCCTTTAATCCGATTTAAAGACCTGCTATACCACTAGTAACTCAGACTTATTACACTACTACCCCTTGATAATGTCTTTTTCTTCTTCCATAAATGTCAAGCTTAAGCTGCAATATCTAAAAAAAAAAGGAATATGCAATATTTTAATTAAAAAATATTGGGATAAGTGATAGTCATCCAACAGCCACCTAGCAGGTGGCACCAAGTGAGGACACAATTTATAAAAAAAAAAAAAAAAAAAAAAAAAAAAAATTTTAAATGTTTGTCCTTCAGAAAAAAAACCGTGGAAAGGAAAAAAAAAAAAAAAAAAAAAAAAAAAACGATATACCGATTGTCCTCAAAGTAAGCTGGTGTTAAAACTTACGGAAAGCAGTGCTTCACAAACTTACGGAAAGCAGTGCTTCACAAACTTACGGAAAGCAGTGCTTCACAAACTTACGGTAAGCAGTGCTTCACAAGCTTAAGCCATTTCATCATGTCAACAGGGAATCATTTTTAAGTGTTATTTTCAAGCTCTTTATATACTTAAGCATAAAACTTTACTCATTTTTTTTTGTTGCCCAGATATGAGCTAGAAACTTAAAATCTCCTTAACCCCAGCTCCTAGACCCGATTCTGGTTTTACCTCACAATGTATGGTTATGGGTCTCTGTCTAATGTCAAGTCACTGCACACAAGCAATATTATAGGACTATAATAATTCCAATCATTTTTCTTTTTTTTTTTTTTAAGAGGTCAAAGGTTTTATTCCAGGTGAGAAAAGGGGTTAAGGGAGTGTGGTTGAAGGCTTTCAGTAAAGAAATAATAATAATAAAAGTAACCCTTTCAGGTTAATGTTGAATTAACTGAAATGATCAACTGATGGCTCACAACAATAAAACTACAACAATATTTGTAATGTTGTCCTTCAAGTAATGGGGAAATGGGGCACCGACAATTGCTTAAATGTGTTACTTGGTGTGTTAAAAAAAAAAAAAAAATACAGCGTCTGGCCCTAAATTTCAGAACCATTTAACATCGTCACATATGCGTACCTGTTTTTGAGGCCATCGTCGGCCCCGAAGCAGCCGACCCAGTAGACTGACCTCCGGTGGCGGCTGACCCAGAGGAAGCAAATGACGACGAGGTCACCCCCACCACAGAGATGGCCTGTGTGGGCGTGCGCGCGGAGGAGACGGACACACCAGAGGCTGGCGTGCTCACAATTCCACTCCCCCCGGGCGGAACGGCCCGAGCCACCGCGATCGACGGTATCGGGGTCAGGGGCGGCACGGAGGTGGGCGGGGCAGTCTTCTGGAGAATGAAAGTAGTGGTCGTCTTTGTTTTGCTGGTGCTCACTGCCGCCAGGGATGTGACGGGGAAGAGTTCTACACCAGTGCTGTGGTTGGCCACCATGGCCCCGCCCTGGGCATTAGTGACTGTCAGGGGGAGTTGTATGAGCAGGGGCTGCAGGGGAACAGCTTGGGGTGCAGATCCAGGGGCACTCTGGGGCACGACCCCGCTTGCTGGAGCGGCTTTCAGCATCAGTGCTCCCGGCTGGTTTTGGGAAGTAACAGTTGCCGAGTTTGAGGCAGATGGAGCGGCGCTGGCAGCTGTCGACGTGGTGACGAGTGAGACGACAGGTGCTGGAACTGTTGCACTGGAGGCGAGCAGGCTTGTGGTTGAGGGGGATTTGGACTCATTTGGACAGGCTAGGGGTGAGAAATATCATGAATTTAAAAAGTGTACGACACACTTGAACAAGTTCTGCTGAGGACCATTTAGAAGAGAAATTAAATCCACTAGGGGGCAGCATGGAGCAGAGCTAACCATTACACCTCTCTTGCCAGGCAAAGGCAGGGAAGAATCATTTCCATTGGTTTTGTAAATACGATAATCGATTTTTAAATTTGAGAACTGCAAAACAAATGATGCTCCTCTAGACAAATCATCTGAGGATTCATATGTAGAATTTTTTTGGAAACTTAAGTTAAACATGTGGGTCCCTCAGACCTCAAATTCTATTGGCCATACAAATAACTCTTTGCTTATCAGGAAGTCTGGGATTTTCTTAGACGCAATGAAATGGAAATAATAAAAATTAAACAATTTGTCGATCAGCAGTATCGTGTAGCAGTTGGGGTGGCCTGCGTAAGCTACTTAAAAAGCCACAACGATGACCAATGGTACGCCCTGGTAGATGCTGCAGAGTCAAAATGGGCAATAGGGGTCCAGTGACAGGAGGCTGGAGATGCTCAGAACAAGACAACGACCTCACCGTCGCTGTGCATTCTGGGAAGGCCCACTGCTCTTTCAGAAAATCTCCCCCTCTGTTTGCACCACTTCCCTTTCTTAAAATTTGTTCTCCGTCTTGGCTATAATACAAAAACTTGTCAACTGGTTTTAGGCCACATTCTTGTAGGCGTTTTATATGTCAGCCGCCAGAGTTCAGCTTCAAAGAGTTCCTACCTCATTAATGTAGGTTTAATTGAATTATAGTAATTTCCCTTTTGATGAAAAGGATTTTCAGTACACGCATTTTAAGAACGCCCTATTAAAAAAAACCTGCAGCTATAGGGAGGGGAAAAGGCAGCATGAAGGGTAAACTGGCAAGCAGAGAGCAAACAAGGACACGTTCACTCACCTGTGGAGCTGACAGAATTCGCAGGTTGATTCTGAGTTGCCTGTCTGGACTCTGTAGTTGTCCTGCTTGGGCTGCTGGTAGAAAGGGATGGAATTAAATTTATGGGAAGCAGCAGAATTTCATATGTACATTTATTAATTATAATGACAACAGCTGGATTTTACCACCAAATCCCAACTGTATAAAGAAGATGAAGACAGATTCATTAGTTATGCATAAAAGTAACTAACTGTACTTGTCTTGCTGTTTTTTCAGTAAACCACTAATGGTACAACAGCAGGACCCCTCATTGAGATTTAACCTGTAGCCCATCAGACATTTACTGTCCGTCTAGCTCTATGTTGTCCAAACATTTGCATTAGAATGCTGCTGAACTTCCTTAAATCTCCATCAAAATTTAAGAGAATGTTAGATTGCCATAGTGAATATGCTCTGAACAAAAGCAGAGAAATGTATTAACTGCACAGAGGCAGAGCAGGAGAGTGCCGAGGCCAAGATCAAAGCCCATTGGTGGAATGCCGAGGCCAAGATCAAAGCCCATTGGTGGAATAGCCTTTGGCAAAACGGAGCTCTGATACTCAGTGGCAGGATAAAAGCCTGCCACTCGACTGCAAAAACTGGGGTTACCCTGTGCCACACATATGCCCTTGCTCTGGCTCACACTCCTGAATGCACTGTGAACTTCACACGCATGGGGTGGGGCCGCGTGGCCCTGTAGACCATAACCCCCCCCACCCCCACCCAAGGCCACAATAAAAATGCTTCAAGGCTGCTCAACAGCTTCAACAGCGGTTGCTGACTGCCTGAACCACTTTCCCACCACTCCTGAGTACGAGCCAGGCGTCTGCTGAGACCGGCTTCCTGGCTGAGTCTTTTCTATTCCTGCTTGGTCAGCTCAGGCGGCCCTTCTTGACTGGATATTAATTTTTTTTTTGAGCTGTAGATTCATATTGTATCAGAGTCAATATCAGATCCTTCGGATAAATGCTCTATTCTAATGTTTACGGAAAAGCAAAATACTATTAGGAAAATGTCTCAAATGAAATGGATAAATTATTCGACAAAAAACAGCCACACGGAAGTATACCTTAACACCGGAACATAGCTCAACAGCTTTAATATATTATATATTAATGACAGACATGATTATAATGCTTGTCATCATATGTTTGTTAATGTATATTAAAGCTGTTAAAATGTTAGGATACTATACTTACAAGCTGCTGATTAATGTTCTATGATTGCATTATGGAGATGCAACAAATGTTCAGACAACACATAATGAATGTTGAAGCAATTATGAAGGATGGAATTAATAGGAAAGCATTACCAAAGATTGTTGATATTGTCACATGTATTTTTATCTAAGCGATTTCTTGTTGTTTAGCCATAGGAAGAGAAAACAAATCTTGACTATTTTTTTTCCCCTGACAGAAAAAAAAGACAGAATCTCCAAATTGATGACCTCCTCTGATTTACGTTTGACAGGCAATCAAAAATGACATTCAGTAATGTGCAGTGTTCAGACTTTTCCACACAGCCTGCCCTACACATACCCATTTTCAGGTTCTTGCCGTCTTTTTATGTCTGGACTTGGAATAGTGCAAAACTTCAGATACAGACTCGCTAATGTGTTCTGATTGTTCCCTTGCTACATGACCCAGCTGTGCTTCAACTTCAAGTCAGGGGAGGATCGTTTCTGGTACAGAAGAAAGTGATTAATCATGCTTTTAATGGAAAATTAGTTCCAAATGCAGCAGAATATTCTCTAATCCAGACCTGACCAAAGCTGGGTGGGTCTATATCCAGCCCATGTTGTTATCTTAACTGGCTAATAAGACCATTTAAAAAGGATTAAGTTTTATCTATGAAGATGGATAACTCCCAGAAATCTTTAACTGAATTTCGTTAAGAAATATATAGCAAAATGCAGCTAGTCGACTATTGCAGCTTCCATTGTATATGAAAATAATCATTAAAAATGGCCTTTCACATGGTGAAGCCTGGATTTGTCCCTCCACGCCATGTAACTGCCCAAGCCTGCCCTAATCATTCTTAGTATGGAATGAGGTGTGTGAGTTTCGCCAGACACTGCCAGACTCATGCTGGCCATGGTACATGATGACTCATCTACAGAACACTGTTCCAGAAAGCTTGAGGATCACATACAGTTTCTGGGAAACCTGAGATGGGCATTCATGTTCTTAGTGAGCAGTCATTTCCACTTCGCTACTCCAGCATGTATTCAATTGTCGCCTAGAGACTTTCGGATAGAGGAATAATACATTAACATCATTGGAAGCTAGCGGGGTCTGCGGATCTTTTTTTCTAGGGCCTGTTAATTGACACTCTGCATAATTTTACAACGTGCTGTTGAATTTTTTTTTGGCAAAGAAAACGACTTCTAGGAGGAATGAGCATTTCTCATTTGAACACGGCTCTTTATTGTGGTTCAGTGACACTCCACTTTCAAAACCTGACATGTATCGGGAGGTCTTCAGACATTTATCACGATTGGGGAATGAGGCTCTTTTAAAACTGGTAGGAAATATTTTTTTATATTGGGCAAGTCCAGCCGCAATCTGGCACGATTATTTACAAAAGGGACAAAGGTGTGTTTGATTAACTTGCAGTCAAAACAGCATCAAAATTGTGTGATTCAAACTATATACTACAAGCCACATAAAAATATGACCAAATTCACTGTGTAAAAATCAGACCAGAGAAAAATATTCCTCTATGGAACAATTTTTGAAACATACAGCCACACACTATAGGAGATGTATATAATACTCACATGGACACAGCGGAAATACTCACTGTTAACAAAAGCAAGGGCAAAAGGAGGACATTAGTTTATTCCCCTAACAAATTGGGCCGATCTACATTTACATTCTGGCTAACACAAGAGCCAATTAGTGCATTTTTGTTAGCAGCAATTTTGTCTGCAAATTAACATATTTGCCCTGTATCTGAAATCTACACTTTGCATAATCAGACTATGATGTCACACACACAGACACGCACACACAAATCCACATCTCATTACTCATTAAATGAATATTTAGTTATTTTTTTTGAAAAACTAAACTTTTGTAAATGGCCACAGTTGACTGACTCCAGAACTCTTCAAACAAACAAAAATTGCCTTGCAATCTGTGTATTCAGTCTCAGTTAGGCGGCTGCTATTCCATGCAAATTCAGCTGTGAGTCACTATAGGTTTGTGGGAATGAATAAACACCACAGATGAAAAGAGGCGAGACCTGAGATCTTATGTGCAGCCAGTCTTGCCATCAGGTTTATACTGACCTAAGCCTGTCACTTACTGGGGCACACAGCACGAATGCCCTCGTAATGTCGATTATGTTTCCATTTCACTGGCATTTACGTAGCTGGGTCTCCAAGCAGCACCACTGCTCTCCAGACTATGATTAAACATGGATTTCTCATCCTTCAGTTCTGCCAGCAATTCATTTCTTTTGTCCACTGGGTTGACTTTGCAAGGAATTCTGTTTCTCAGCATTATGAACCAGATATTGCATCTAAATATTACATTCCTTCTGTGCTGTTGTGCCCCCTCATGTGGAAAAGTTAAGAATAGCAGATTTTTTTAACTTTAAA